>JASAOP010002490.1:0-26660 GCA_030849055.1 Crithidia thermophila | reverse complement strand
CGATCAAAAAAGGTGCGGACTCGAAGACGTACATTGCTGATGAAACCCGGTTTGTTGTCCGTGGAGAGTAGGGATATTGGGGAGGAGGTGGTGAAAACTGTGTTCTGTTGATCTTAATTTGAGTGATGCAGTTATTTTTCTTGTACGGGGAACTCTGGTGGTGTGTTTCCTCACGCGTTGGAACTATAACGGATGTTAACAGCGTGCGTGTTAATTTTTTTTTTTTTCGCCAAAGAGAGTTGAGTTCCCATTTTGTAATTGGCGACGATTTTTCAGTAGTGCTTGCGCGTCAAAGATGTTCTTTTCTAAGCAAAAAGAGGGGAAAAACATGTGTTGAGAAATTTGTCTGATATCTCTAACGCTCGTTACAATGTTTTTGTTGCACGCAGGCGTGGCTCTCCCACGGGTCCTTGCGCTTTGTATTTACCAACGCCGATGTTTTTTTACCTTTTTTTCCATGTAAATGTTTCATTACCGAAAGATTTGTTTTCAGCTGCATTCAATAAGCTTTATTGCTTTTACAACAACAACAAATATAAGATCAGCGTTGAGGCGATGTGAGACAATTCGATTTCAAATAAAACGGTTTGGTGGTATTTTGCTGTGAAGCGTTGCAAATGTCGCGGATGAGCAGACGGTGGAACAGTCCCTTCATGATTCAGTTTAGGTCACCTTATCGTTGAAAGAAAGACAATGCTTGCTTTGACTCACCGTAACAGATTAGCTTTTGTATTTGTTATTGTGCAACACGGTTACCTGTTGTCAATTCGTGAGTTATTGTAACAGGGTCTTGTGTGTTTCTCTGGCAGCTGGATGCTGTGTATCCGAGTGTTTTGTGGTGCGGAGGCTTGTGAATTCGCCTGCACGTAGCTTCAGTCCTGCATTCACCTCTCTACACTCTTCTTTTCATACGACTTCCACACCATACCTTAATACTAAATTTATTGAAAGAAATACCTGTAAGAGCAACATCAAAAAAAATATTGTCAATATGTTCGCGCGATCGCTGACGAGGCTGGCTGGTGCAAAGCCGCCGTTTGCCACCTTCTACAAGTCCATCTCCGGCTCGCTGAGCAAGACTGCGGCGCCGCAGCGGATGAAGGTGGCGAGTGCTCTGTGGCGGCGTACATCGCCCAAGTACGGCATTCTGTACTCTGCCCCTCGCGTGGCGGATGCAAAGCGGATTTACATCAAGGAGGGCAACAGCCTTGTGAAGGGCCCCGCGAAAGCGAAGAAGGCGTCGTCGCGCAAGGCGGCGCGGTCAACTAAGAAGGCTCGCAAGGTGCCCGCCAAGAAGTCGACGAAGAAGGCAGCCAAGAAGGTGACGCCGTATGCGTCCTTTGTCTCGAAGGTTATGAAGCAGGCGAAGCTATCGGCGACGGCCACCAACCGGCAGCGTGTGTTCCGCATGTGGATCATGACAGGTCAGCAGCGCAACCTCTCGCTCTCCAAGCGGGTTTCCATGGCGGTGCGGCTCCTCAACAAGGACAAGAAGGGCCAGCGAAAGTTGAGCAAGAAGGTCGCTAAGAAGGCTGCGCGGAAGCCCAAGCGTACCAGCAAGAGCCGCAAGGCGACGAAGGCGAAGGGCGCCAAGAAGCGCAAGGCGGCGGCGTCAAAGAAGAAGAAACCATCGAAGGCACGCAAGGTGCGCATGGCAGCGAAGAAGAAGTCCAAGGCGCGCAAGACCGCGCGGAAGCTTGCCAGCAAAAAGGCGAAGGCGCGCAAGGTTTCCGCTCGCAAGGCAAAGCCAACTCGCAAGGCCAAGGGCAAGGCTGCTCGCAAGCCGCGCCGCGCTGCCGCGAAGAAGACGAAATCTGGTGTTTCTCGCCACGGAGAGAACCCGTACATTGAGTTTTATCGCCGTGTCCGCATGACCGGCCTGCTGCCCAACGGACCGAAGGTTGTTGGCTCCCGCGCTATCAAGAAGCTGTGGGCACGCACCCACTCCATCCCCAGCCTTGACGCGCGTGTCGCCAAGGCCACCAAGATGCTCGAAGCGCAGACAGGCGCGAAGGCGATGCCGGACCTTGCGGCAGGAACAGCACCTCCTGCCAAGGCTGTAAAGATTCCGAAGGCCCGGAAGGCGCTGAAGGCTCGCAAGGCTGCCAAGCCCGCGGCAGCGCCAAAGGTGGACCTGAAGAAGATCGAGATTCCGAGCTATTACAATGCGGACCCGTTCTCTGCCACGTACGCCGCCCTGCTGCCCATCTCCAAGTCTATCCCCGAGAGCACCCGCATGGCGCATGTCGCCAAGGCGTGGTCAGCGACGGAGATGCGCAACGACACTCGTGACCCGAAGCAGCGCGTGGCGGCGGTGGCGCAAGAGCTGATTAGCAAGGTTGGTGGAAACACGCATTAACATACTGATAAGCAATGAGGGAGTCCGGATCATTGACGTCGGATACTGAGAGACAGAAAACTTTTTGTTACTGTCCACACTTTTCTCAATCTTTCTTGCAAACATTTTGTTATTTGTTGTTGTTGATACTACTTGTACTATGATTTTTGTCTTTTTTTTTCAAGTTCTGTCAAATCTTTTCCTCTGATGGTAAAAAAAGCAGGATGGGAGGTTACTCACGATTTTACTAGCTCTCTGAGTTTTTTTAAGTATAGCTGGTACCGTTTCCATACTCTCTCCTCGCTTCTTTTCATTTTCGAGTTTCCGTTTGCTCGTTTTAGCACAACTCTTTCTTTTTTTTTTAGATTTACACTTCCGCATAATTTCCATGTTTTCAGCTGCAGTTCTTCAAGTGAGCATTGTAGGTGTCTTTTTGCGTTGACGGCTTTCTTTATATTTCCATCGTGTGACGGATGGCCATAAAGAGCGATTGGCCCTCCGTGGAAAGCTACTCAGCGCGTAAGAACGATTTTCTTTTTCTCCATACCGAAGACTGCTAAGAGAATTGCGAGTGTCTACATAGATTGTATGGAATAGTGTGTTAAACTAGTCCTTTGCACTCCGCTGCACAAAAGAGACACAGTACTGCGGAGCGGGAGTAAAAGAGTGGGGCACGGTGTTTCTGCATGAAGTTAATGCAGCTGTTGATGCGACGTGGTGTTGCAACAACCAAAAAGAAAAATCCCCTTTTTTTCTCTTCCTTTTTCAGCGTGCGCGTGAACGATTCATAGATTCTTTAGTATACTAGATTTTTTGTGTTTGAAGTTGTGGTGCCAATGACAGACAGAAAGGAACTTTTCTGTTTGCACTACTGAAAATGTTGCCATTACTATCTTTTTTTTCTTTTGCTTAATCATTCTTCAAAATAAATGGAGTAAGGGAGAAAGGAGAAAGCAAAGTGATGGTTGAGAAAAAAGGTCTCATTTGCCGCTGTCCTGTTATCGCGAAAAAGTTTCAAGAGAGAGCGATGCCAATGTTAATACACCGGAAGAGGCAGTTGAAAACGGTTCCATGAGTAGTCGGTGGGCTCTTTTCTATCTTTTCTTTAGATAATACGTCTGCCTTTCTCCGCACCGTACGAGAGTGTTTTCTCCTCACAATAAATGTGGGACGCGTAATAGAATTTGTTACTTTTACGCTTCACTTTGACACACACACACACACACACTCTCTCTCTCTCTTTCTCCATCTTTTTCTCTTCTTCCTTTTTTTTTTGCTTCCCAATTCTCTGAATTAAGGTGTACTCTCCTTTTTAACAAGCATAGATCTCTCTTTAAGAAAGCGCTTGTGCGTTTTTTACACACACAGACTTCACGACAACGCACGCACTTGTTGCGTTTGTTGGACAATGTCCTTTTTGAGAACCCGTCAACGCAGCGGGTCGAGCAAAGCGAAGCCGTCGAGCGCTGACCCCGACTTCCTCCGCCACCTCGTCCTCTCCGAGCCGCTGCATGTGGCACCGGCCACCGCCGTGGTCGCAGATCACGATGGCGTCTCCGCCTCACCCACCGCCGCCATTGTGCGCTCCAAACCTGCCAGCAATGCGTGGAATGCGCACCTGGCGCAGCTGCTCCACAGCATCTATCTCGTGACGCTTACGGAGAAGGCGCAGCTGGGGGCCATGTACAACCGCAATGGCGAGGCCGCAGCCACACCCCCGTCAGCGAGCGCATCGACGGCGCCGACGGCGAGCCACAGCATTACGGTGGACGAGCGCTGGCTCGATGCTGTGACGCGCTACTGCCACGTCACGTGCACCCTGGACGACGTTGCGCGAGTGGCAATGGTGTTCCCGGACTGGTTGCAGGTGCGGTGGACGATGGAGGTGGCGAACTACCGCGCGTCGCCCAACTTTCTGGACACACTTGCTGATGACGCTGGTGCGCCGTTGCTGACGTCCACGGTGCACGCCAATTCCACCCACGTGTCTGGACAAGCGGAGCAGTCGTCGGGTGGGAGGCTGGTCGCGCGCGTCTACCTCCGTCAAAGTCGTGTCGTGTCTCTCGAAGAGGCGTCGGCGTGTTTGAGGAGCGCTCTCGGCAAAATGGAGGGCGCCGATGCGCAGCGGGCGTGGAAGGCCGCAGTGAATCACCACACCGCCTACAGCGCCTACCTGACAAGCGCGCAGCCGACACGTGCGCCAGACAACGCCGGTGAGAGCCATGACGCTGCAGACGATCCTTCTCTCATTTCATCCGCGGCAGAGAATAGCGGAAACACTAGCCGTCGCAACGACACGGATCAGCACCACGACCACGACCAATCTACCCTGTCATGCTCATCTGTGCTTTCCACGGAGGCTGATGTCGCAGATGAGGCGCTCTACGCGACGCTGTCCGCGGAGCTGCGCGCGTCGCTGTCGGCACCGAAGCTGCAGGCGCTACTGCGGCAGATGCGCAGAGACGCCGCCCATGTGGAGGAGGCAGAGCAGCACCGCATCGCGCAGCGGCAGCTGCAGGAGCGACTCCTCCACGCCTACGAGCACGTCCGGGCCCTCTTTGGTCCAAAAGACACGCGCGGCCGCAGTGCGCTGACGCTCATTCGCGCCATGCAGGAGGAGAGCAGGTTCGAGGACACCCTGGACATTCAGGCGCTGCTCTCCACGTTGCTAAAGATCCCCGCCGCCGGACTGTCGGCGACGATGCTGCGCGAGGGTCGCGTCGTCGCCGAGCCGGCTCCGTCGCAGCCGGTCAAGGGTGTGTCCACGCGTGGAAAGCGCAAGCGGGCGGAGGCGGAGGCACAGGAAGGTACGCCGTTGGTGCTCCGCGTGATGGAGCCAACGCTGGAGCCGGTGGCCGACCTGCGCACTCTCACTGACGAGCAGCTGGAACTGGTGCTGGTGAAGCTAGACCGTGCAAAAGGCTCTGTCAGGGGTGTACTGGAGGCCACTGCGCAGCGGCAACTGTGAGCAGACAAGCGAAGGTTCACTACTCAGTCGCTGATTCGATTTGACAGAAAGGATAGCTTTTATCTTTAACAGCGCAATTTTTGCTTGTTCCACCTTCACACACCGTCACAATGACAAAAAGCTCTGTTTTACTCTTGCTTACCTTTGCAACTCTTGACAGCTTTTTCTCGCTGCAATTAAGCAAAACAATTAACTTAAGAGATATTTTCTATTTAATGCGAATTTGTTGCTCTTGTGCTGAGCTGGTCTCCCCTCCTGTTTGCTGCGGTGTCTGCACGCGTGTAAATGACTTGATCTACTCAATTTGTCTGTTATGAATTCTTGTTCTCTTTCTAATTTTTTTCTCTTAAAAAAAACTGGTAAAAAACGACACACACACATACACACACACATACCTAATAACACAGCTCATACAAAACTCGGTTGCAACCGGCCGACATATATATATTTTTTACCGGTGTGTGGCGTGTTGCGGTTTCACAAAAAGAAGATACAATACGAGTGCAACAAAACGCGTGTCTTTGTCATCACCACTTTGATCTCACTGTTTTTAGCTGCTGTGCCCTCTGCAGCGCTTTGCGCAACTCACCTGACTTAAAAAAAAAAGGGGAGCTCCTTTTGTACTGTAGAAGTACTACAGTTAACATCTCTTTCTACGACAATGCTGCGATCTCTGCTCCTTTTTGCCGCGTCGTCAAAGCTGCCCTTCATCCTCGTCTCCTCGCCCCCGCTTCGAGAAACCTCCACGCTTTTCGAAAGGCAGAGCGGTGCGCTACCTTCGCCGCTGCAGGTGGAGCGTCAGTTGCGCACGCCAGTGCCGTTTGTCTCCCACCACCGTCGCGATGGCGCCCGTTCCGCGCACGCCCACCGCAAAGAAATGAAGGAGATGAAGAAGCGCGGATTCAACGCGATCATCCGCTGGTGCGCTTACCATCAAGAGACGAATACTATGACCAACCTCGAGCTGGGCGAGCAGTTGAAGGAGGAGGCAGGACGCATGGATGCGGCGGTGGTGCAGTGGGTCAACGACAGCGTGGACACCTTCTCCGGCGGACAGTGCCTGGTGGTGCTCACCTTTCTCTGCGACGTGCTGCACCGACAGGCAAAGCAGTTAAACCAAGACGAAAACACCGCCGGCGCCACGACATCGTCGAGAGACCTTGTGGACCCGTTGGCGCACCTCGTCGCCTTGTTGACCACACGCTCCGTCACGGGGGAACAGCTCGAGCTGCAGCCCTTCTTTATTTTGCTTTCCTCGTTGTACGGGCTTACTCGGGTGACGGAGGGCAACCCGCTGCAGCTGCCGACGCTTGTCCTGGAGTCGCTGAAACCCCCGGCTGCGCTGTGGGTGGCGCTGCTGCGGCAGACGCGCGCCTTCTACGCAGCCGTGCAGAGCTCCTCCAACACCAGCGCAATCGACAGCGGCGACGCTGCCGTTAATGCAGAAGCCATTCTCACCCTTCTGGTCCTCTTCAGTCCTGAGCAGAAGAAGTCGTTCTTTGCCCCCAGCGACTACAAGATGATGTCCTCCCTCACGCACCGGCTGCTGCAGTACTACCAGCCGGCGCTCCGTGCGTCGCGTGCCCATCGGAAGCAGCGCACGTCGGAGGTGTGCACCACCACCACCGCCACCAATAATAGTGGCAGCAACGATGGCGAGGCAGCTGACAGCTGCAGCCTCGACGAGCTCGCTCGCGATGTTGACGGCGACGAACCCGACAAAGGTGTTTCTCGAAAGCGCATGACGTGTGTGGAAGCCGACGAGGCGACTGCTTCCAACGGGCTTACCGCTGCTGGGCTGCTGCTGCCGGGGCGGCAGAGTGTCAACATGGCGGAGTGTTGTCGCATCCTTCACAACGCCCCCGCCTCGGAGGAGCAGCGTGTGCACCTTCTCGAGTACTTTTTGTTTGTCGCGCACGACCCGGCCACGATGACGGTAGCAGAGCTCCGCAAAGTTCCCCAGCTGTTTGCGGCGGTGCGCTCACTGCGGGAGTGCAGGAGGGCAGGACTTGCGGACTACGTCGTGGATGCCGCACAGGTGACCGATCTGACGCTCATCGCGTCGCTGCTGCCGTACGCCCAGGACAAGTGGAAAATGAAGCCGATGGTGGAGGAAGCGTTGCAATGCCTTCCCTCTTCGACGGCGAGCGCCGCTCAGCTCTTCTGTTCTGGCGCTGACGAAGGGCCGCTTTCGGCTGCCGCGGCGCTGTCTCTGCTGTACTTTATCGGCGGATCGCTGTCGTCGAACTCGCGTCTGCTGCTGCTGCGTTGCTGCTTAGCTACGGCGCCCTCAGTGCTTCACGCCGTCGCGGCTGCCCTGAGTGCGAAAAGCCACGTCAACAGCAACGCCTCTGTGCCTCAACACGATCAATCGACTGCACCTCCAAAGGTGCTCTTGACGCCTGACCTCTGCGTTTTTCTCCGCTGCCTCGTGGAGTACGACTTGAGCAAAGTGCCGTATCTCCTTCCTCCAAGTCTCGACCCGGCGACGGCGGCGCACCACACCACCATGCTCATTATCGCAGGAGCGGTGGCGCGCAGCATTGACTGGGCCCGCTGTGCGCCAGAGCAGATGCAACTACCGCAGCAGTCACACCTCGGCAAGACGCCGCCGCTCCCGGCGAGTCCCGCTATCATTGCCAGCGGCGTGCTCGCTGCCTACCTGCGGTTCCGGTACGTGTTTCATATTTTGTCGGCGGAGGAGGAAATGGAAGACCGGGTGCTGCTCAACTCCTTGGTGGTGCCGCTCTTCCGCAGCAGCGGCGCGGTGTTTCCGAAGAGCATGTCAACGCTTGTGCTGTCGGTGCTGCCGCACCTGAAGTCGGAGGAGTACCAGCGCCAACTTCTCGATCGCGTGCTGCGACTCGCGCCGTGGCGCAACTACCGCGGCGTGCTCGACTTTGTGAGGGACTACGCCGAGCTGGCCACGAAACTGCGGGTGTTTCCGGATGTGACGATGAAAAACCTCTTCACGAACCGCGTGCTCATGCCGCGCAACTTGCCGGCGGCGGTGAGCGTGGACACAAACCTCTCCAAAATGTACACGATAGTGCTCGTGCGCGTCGTCCGCTACGTCATTGCCAGCGACGTTCTCACGACTGGCAAGAGCAGCGACGCGACGCAGCGGCGGGAGGCGGTGACGCTGTGGTTTGACCACTACTTCTACTTCCTGAGCGCGGCCTTGCGCAAAGCGGACGCGGCGCGTGGGGTGACTGCTGCTACGGCCGCTACGCAGACGGCGGACGGCGTGTCATCGGAGGCCGCAGCCTCCGCAGCAAATGTAGAAGCTGACGTTGCTGATGATGACCATCATCAGGGAGTCAACGACGAGGCTGCGTTGTCTACCGAGATGCCATCTGCGGAATCAGGAAAGAGTCGTGCTGCAACGGAGGCGGAAGCGGAGGCGAGCGACCGCGCAGACGCGGAGGACGCCGAGGATGACGACGCCGAAGATCGCGAGGAGGCGTCTGCCGCACCACGCGACGATGACCTCACTTCTGACGTAACGGAGGAGGACGTGGAGGCGGTGCTGACGCTCATGCTGCAGGCCGGCATCAAAGCGTCCTCCAAGACGCTCGCCTTCGTTGCCCAACGGCTGCGTGATAAGGTGCTGGTAGGTGGGGACGACATCGACGTCGTTGACGAGCCCGCAGAGCCCGCGCCAGAAGGGCTTGTGGCGGAGACGGACGAGGACGTGCGGTGGGGTGAGGAGCCCAGCGCGTCGCGTGCCGACCGCGGTGAGGCCGTCGACCCGTTTCTCATCCCCGCCCACCGGCTTCCCCTTCCCGCCCACTTTGTCTGCGCCGTGCGCGCGGACAGTGTGGTGCCGCTGCCGCTGTCCGCCACGTACCTCGCCGCGATGCTGCGGAGCTGCGACCTCGCCATTTTCCACCACGTCGTGTCCGCCTTCTTCACCGCGCTGAAGCGGGGACGTGTCGCGGTGGTACTCGAGCACGACCTGGAGATCACCGCGCTGACGGTGCGCGTTCTTCAGGAGCGTCTCACCGCCCACCAGCAGCAGCACGCGGAGGAGACGCCAAGCGAGGCGAAGCGCACCGATGCGCTGCGGAGCACGGTCGCCTTCAAATCGCTGGTGCACATCCTCTTTCACTTCTCCCAGCTGCCGTCCAGTGTCAAGGAAGTGCAGACGCTGGTGCAGGCGGTGCACACGACGCCGGCGGGGGAGGTACGCAACGCCCGTCCCGCGTGGAAAGCAGAGGCGGGCGATTGCAACGACGGCGACGACGGTGCCTCAACCGAGGAGTCGCCACCGTCCTGCAAGGGCCTCGCAAAGCTGCTCCACACGCACGCCGTGGCGGCATCGTGTGTGCTGCCGGTGGCCGCCTTCATCACGGCGACGCAGCTGAAGGAGTTCTCCCTCGCCCACCTGCAGCGCCTCGCCTTCTTCTTTCCGGAGGCGGCGAGTTTTGTCTTTTTGCAGGTGCGGCCGCAGCTGCCTTCCTTTGCGCAGCGTGAGCTGCTGCAGCTCGCCTCGCAGTACCCGGCTGGTGCGGCAGAGGTGTTGGCAGAGCTGGGAAAGTTGGACTTGCACGTTAGCGTCGACCTTGGCGAGTTCGTTCCGATGGCGAAGCGCTTGCCCATGTTGGTGAATGAGGCGATTGTGATGGCGCACGTGCCGCACCTCACCGTGGCGTGGGTGACACGCGTGCTCTCCGCGCTGGCGGCACGGCATGAGGAGATGCCTGCGTCGCTGCTACGCGCTCTGCTGGCGCGCGTGGAGGAGGTTGCGGAGACGGCGACGGAGTCCGACAAGAGCCTTCTTCTGCTAATTCTGCAGGGCTACCTGCTCTTTGGACCGCGGCCCGGCGTTCCAACTGCGCGGGCAGCGTCAAGTGTGGACGACAGCGCGGCGTCGGTGTTGCGGCACAGAAGCACGCTGGAGGAGAAGGCCGACGACCGAACGTGGATGGAGGACTTCTTTTTGGCGCACGCGGTCATGCAGCGCAACGGCGGGGCGGCGCTTCTTACGCAGGCGGAGCGGCAGGCGCGGGTGAATCTAATCCGCCACTGCTGCGATCAGCTGCTTTCCCTCGAGCGCATCACCACGCTGGAGGAGCTGCGGTACTTCCTCGTCTCGTACCCGCCCTCCCTGCATCAGCTGCGGGAGCGTGGTGTGGTGGAGAAGGTGGAGCAGGCACTGCTGCCAGACATGCTGTCCGCCTCCCCCGTGCGTCTGCACGACCTGGATGTTCTGGTGAGCGTCCTGCACGAGCACCGCGTGCTGCTTCCGAACACGGTGCAGCGAATTGCAGAGGCAGTGTTTGACACGGCACAGCTGGAGCTGCTACGGCAGACGTCGCTGACGAGCGCCAAGGCGGACAGCGCGGCGGTGCTCACGGCGTGTCTGCGGATTGCCGTTGTCTGTGCGGAGGCCACGAACGGGCGTCCGCAGGCAGTCGCAACAACGACCACCGACGGGACCGCCGCCGCCCACGAGATGCCGCTGACAGAGCTGGTAGATCTGGTGCTGAGCGTCTTCGACACGACGCAGGACTGGTTGGCGGCTATGACATCCCTGTTGACTGCACAAGGGAGATCAGCGGGTAGTGGCGGCACAGCAACGACTGCGTCTGCCGTGTCGGCCCAACCGCAGCCCACTTCTTCTTTTTCTTCTCTGCAAATGTCCGTCGTGCGACACCTTTGCGCGATGCTGCTGAGCGAGACGGATGACTTGAATCCGAGCGAGTTTGCGCAACTTGTTCAGTGCCTGAGTCGTCTGAAGGCGTGGGACCTGGCCATGCCGCCGGCTGCCTCCACGATGCCGCCCCGCAATTCCCTCGACTTTTCGCGCGCGTTCTGTGCCATGTTCGAGCGTGCCGATGCTCACAGTCGCTGCGTGCTGCTGCGCGCCATCACCGCCGACGCCGCCGTCCTTCACCGCTTCGAGTCGCTTGTCTTCCGCGTGCTGCTCCACGACGTCGCGCTGCTCTCCGCGGAGGACCTGGAGCTGGTGCTGACGGCCACGCTGCAGGCCAGTAGCGAGGAGGTCGTGGAGCCGCTGCTCGACGCCGTCGGGACGCGGCTGCTGTCGATGATGGAGCAGTGCCGTCGCAGCACCCTCGTCCGCCTTCTGCAGTGCTACTCGGTGTTCGCCGTCGAGGACGCGACGGTCGTGCTGGCCGCCCTCGCCGCGATTGAGCGGCAGTCGACGGTGGAGGTGAAGCTGGATGCGACGCAGGTGATCATCGTGCTGCAGACCATCGCTCGCCTGGGCATCGCCGAGCAGCCGGAGCGGTTGGTGGTGCTGTGCTTCCAGCGGCTGGAGAAGATCGTGCAGTCCCTCACGCCAATGCAGCTCTACCAGGCGGGGCAGCTCATCCTGGATCTCGAGATGGGCTACACCATGGCAATTCACAACCTGGTGACGTACATCCTGGAGAGTCGTGACGGCGCGCGCGGGCATGCGAACTTTCACCACATGGCGGAGGCACTGTGCGACGTCTTCGATGTGGAGATTGCGCCGGGGTTGCGAGCGGCACGGCTGCGCAAGAGAAACCACAAGACGCGCATCCGCGACTACTACGCGGCTCAGCGGAAAGAGATGCTGCTGGCAGAGGCGTAGGGAGAGTTCATGCTGCATCCGCAAACCTTTTAAGTGTGTCAGCCTGTCGAAAACAAATTGACGGGTGTTCCCTGCGTATCACCTGCACAGCTCGCTCGGTTGTAACTCCTTCTTTTTTCTTGTTCATGGATTTGGCGCGGCGAGGCAGACTTGCCTTTGAAATCTTTCATCACAGATAATTTGTTTTTAACTCACGAAGATAACAAATTGCCAAAAAGAAAAAAGCACAAAGGTAGTGGCAGCAGTTCACTTTAAGATAAAAAAGGTTTGCGCTTCATTTGTGACTTCGTGTGTCCACGGACAAGACAATTTGCAAAAAAAAAAGTGTTGCCATCCGTCTTCCTTGTACTCTCTGATCTTCTCTTCTTCTCAACTCTCTCTTCTCTCATTCATAGAAAAAAAAATCGGATTAAACGGTTAACCGTAAGTGTCGTCGTTTTCCACAATAAGGTTTTTCCTTTCATTTACTCCTGTTCGTTTCTCAATTCTTATTAGGAATGACCTCTTCCTCTTCGCAGGAGAAGGCGTTGACTGAGAGTGACATACTCGTCTCCTCTCAGCAGTATGACGCCGGTCTCGTTTACCACGCAAGTCTCTCCCGGAAGGGCTTTACAGTGATCGCGCCTAACGCTCTCGATCGCTGCCAGGCGTTGCGACTGCTCGACCTCTCCGGCAACAAAATGACGAGCATTGACGGGCTGAGCCCTGTAGCGCCGCAGCTGACGTTCCTCAATCTCGCTGAAAACCGACTTACTGACATTTCTGTCGTTGCGCAGTGCGCCGCGCTCGAATATTGCTTCTTGGAAGGCAATGAGTTGTCTTCGACATCTGCTCTGCAGCCTCTGACCGCGTTGCCGCTGCTGATTGAGCTGGTGTTGCAGCGCACGGTAAGCCTCGCATCGGAGGGCCCGCAAGAAACGCTTCTCTTGGACAATCCCGTGTGTCGACAGGCGGCGTCGTACACGTCGGAGTTTGTACGGCGCGTGCCACATATCCGCTGGGTGGATGGCGTGTCGGCCTTCAAGCGAGGCAAAGCGCTTGCCGCTGCCGACGGGTCGAAAGGAGACGAGAAGGGCCAGGACTGTTCGAATACGGCGCTCCTGCAAGCCGCAGCAGCCTCTCAAAAGGCGCTTCAAGACGAACTGGCGCGCGACAACGCCGAAGAGGCCGCCCTGATGAAGCTGCTGGCAGAAGCCGGCAAGCGGTGTCAAGGAGCGACGAAGGCGTAGAAAAAGAAGTGAATCACGCTTCGAAGCACAGTTGTCTCAACAGCAATCCCTTGACAATCGGTTTTTGCTGTAACTCATCTGTCTTTACCGCCGATGTATACAATAGAAGGTCTCGAATGAGAGACGAATATGTGAGAACGTAAAGGGTTTTCTTTTTTTTACGAACTTCTACTGCTATTAGTAAAAAAAACTCCAAAAAACCTTCGCGCAAGTATCTAGGCACAGTTAAGGCAAGCCTATCGGTGGAAGCTGCGGTATACCGTTTGTCACCATCTGCAATGTACATGTTACCACGAATATCGCCCAGTAGCACTGTGAACGACCCATCTTTTCATCTTTTTTACCTTCTCTTTTTGACCATCTGTTTACGCTTCTCAACTGGTACATCGTGCAGCTTTTCTGAGTTTTGTCTTTTTTTTTCCCTGACGCCATGAGTTCGTCGGACGTGATCCAGGAGGACGACTACGTGTTCATCAACGGCGGCGGCTGCAAAAAGATTGTGCAGATCAAGAACGATGTGAAAGTGCGCCTGGGTCGCTCGGGTGCCGCGCTGGCCACCACCTTGATCGGCATGCGCTACGGCGGCGTGTGTAATTTAGACCACGGCGGTAAGCGCTTCATCGAGTCGCACGAGTACCCCGACCTCGACATCACTGAGGTTGGCGAAGCGGAGGAGGTGAAGGACAACCGCGACTTGATCGACGACAACACCAACCAGCAGCTCTCCAACGACGAGGTGGCGGCGATCCGTCGCGACAAGGGCCTCGGCGAGCTGCTGCAGACCTTGGTGGAGAAGAGCGCGAGCTACGGCACCAAGACGAACTTTGCGCAGGAGAAGTACCTCAAGAAGAAGCAGAAGAAGTACGGCACCCTTTTCAAGCTGGAGCGGGTGACGGTGGACAACCTGGCAGAGTTGCACCTGCCCACCATTAACCCGTCCGACAGCACCCCGGAGGACGCCCGTTGCATTCGCCTCCGCGCGGATGCCGTGGCGCTCATTCTGCACCACAGCGATGTCCACCACAACAGTCGCGTGCTCCTGTACGAGCGCACGAACGGCGTGCTACCGGCGACGCTGCTGACGCGCATGGGTGACGGTGGTCGCATCTTTCAGGTATTGGACAAGAACGCGCAGCCCGACCCGACAACGGCGGTGAAGGTCTTCAAGCTGCCGGAGGTGAAGGAGCGGTGGAAGGCCGTGCCCCGCAACCCAGGCTTCCTCGAGGGTGTCGAAGAGCCCGAGCGGGAGGACAGGGCGACGGAGACGACGGAGCGCGCGCCACGTACCCACACGGGCACCGGCGTCACGCAGTGGGTGAAAGGTCTCGAGGCGCGCCAGCAGCTTCTCGAGAACCCGGCGGACTCCCTTGTGATCTGCGACGACGACGCGCCGCAGCGTGCCGTTAAGGATCTGCTGCCTTTCCTGGCCAACGGCGGCCACATTGTCGTTTACAGCCCCTTCCTGGAGGACCTGACGGGACTCTTTGCGGAGCTGCGGACGGAGTGCGTGAACATTCAAATCTCCGAGACGTGGTACCGCCACCACCAGGTGCTGCCGAAGCGCACACACCCGACAGTGAATATGAGCACCGCCGGCGGGTACCTGCTGACGGCCATCAAGGTGGGACGCAGCATGCCGGCGAGCAGCACGGAACAGGTGGCGGCGAGTCCTGCGCCGGCGGAGGGCGTCAGCGACGATGCTCCTCTGAAACGTCCGCGTGAGGAGGACGGCAGCGCAGACGAGGACCAGTCCGACGTACCCGCGAAGCGCACAAAGGTGGAGGAGACTTCCGCCGAACCTGCCAGTGATGGTCAGTGAGGCAGGGATGAAAGAAGGATAGAATGACGCTCTTGTGAGAGTTTCATAATTTGTGGTGGCTAGTGGCACATTGAAGGTGCACACGGACGATTAATACGTGTAACAATTTTAAAAAAACTGAAAAGGTCAAAAAACACATTATTGAGCGAAAGTTAGCGGATATGGGTATTTGTACCAATTGCATTCACTGCTCCCCAATGCGCTGATTTTCGAGTCTGTCTTTTTGCGCATAGTGGAGTGGAGTGGAATTCAAGGATGCTGTTTTAACAGCTTGTCGCCGTGAGGCTTCTCTCCGTGAATGAAGCGCAAAAACAATGTATCTAACGGAGCGTCCAGCCTTAACCTTCATTCACCCACTTCTCTCTTTTCTTTTTCAATCTTTTTTTCTCCTTCGGTACTTACATTTACACCCCAACTTCAACACACACACACACACGTGCAGTTTCCGAANCTTCAACACACACACACACACGTGCAGTTTCCGAACTCTCACAGCTTTCGACGCGCACTCCACCTCTTTGCTACAGCATATCCAAACCTCTCTCCTCTTACTCCCTTTTCCATCATGATCTACGATACCAACTCTGCTCAGTACCAGCAGTTCCTTAGGTCCAGCGGCCGCCGTCGCGATGATTACGGCAAGTCCAAGACGGCCATCGTGAGCAAGCAGACCGCCAAGCCGGCGGGTGCGGCCAGCACGGGTCTGTAGAGTGGTGGTGAAGAACGACAGAGCAGACGATGAAACAAGTGGTTAGACGTGAAGATTCACTCCGTACAGCAGTGGCGACGAGAACCTCTTGGTTGTTCTCTCTAGCCACGAGATGAGACAGGTGACCTTTTTTCTACGGATTATCTGTGCAAAGCCTTCTTTCATTTTCTTTTTTTTTTCGTTTGCTGTCTGTCTTTTTGGGTTTTTATTTATTTAATTAAAGCGACAGTGATGAATAATTGTAAATCGACTGTGTGTGACTTCTTTGTTTGTGTTGGTAAATTTGGCCTAGCCTATATGGGCGACCTGTGTGGTGCTCATTAAGGTTTGCTAAGAGTAAATTGTTAACATGTCTTTGTCCTAATCAATGGCGCCTACTTTTCGTCGCTGATTGTCTTCATCTTTGAAAGGTACGTTGTGAGGAAAAAAATGAAAGAAAAGAGGAAATACCTGCTACTTTCGCTCCTAAAGGGTGATAGCATTGATACGAATGCCAGCCGTGCTTGGAGCCACTGTTTTTACGGCATTCAGAGAAAGCGCCTAATTCAAGTTGCGCAAAAAAGTCTATTTGTCCTTGTGACACTAGACAATCTTGCGTTTTTTTAAGCCAACGCGGCTCTATGACGGCTAAACTTTTTTATTATTATTTGTAGTAAAAAAAAAAATGTATTGAACAGCACCAATGAGGAACAACATCCAGCTGCACGAGACCTCTCATTCGACTGCGGAGAAACAACCTTAATGAGCAATCAATACATCCTTCTTTCATCCTTCTTCTCTAACTCCGCTGGGCTTCTCTGTCTTACATTTCTTTATAGTAGCTGTAATTAGAACTGCGTTTCACCANAGTACCAGCACGCATCAAAGATTTCTAGCTCTCCGCGCAACACCTGTTGTACCACACAAATCTCTCTCTTTATTTATTTTTGTTAGACGCAATGAAGCGATTTTTCAACTCCTTTTATAACCGCACCGGCATTATCAAAGACGCCGGACAGCGCAGCGTGGCGAGCCGCGTTTCGGCGCTGGTGGTGGAGGGTGCGGTTGTCTTCATGGCGCTGGGCACGCTCGGCGTAGACACCTCACCGCTCGTCGCCGCGGCCGGTATCACGGGTGCCACCATTGGTTTTGCGTGCAAGGACTTCGGTGCGAATTTCGTGGCCAGCATCGCCCTCTCCGGTCAGCAGGCGCTGCGCACCGGCAACAAAGTCAGCATCGGCGTCGGGTCCAGCATGGTGACGGGCACCATTGTTGATTGGGACACGCGCTACCTGTACCTCCGCAACGACGAAAAGGCCATCGTGTGTGTGCCGAACAACGTCATTCTGAACTCGGTCGTTGTCTGGAAAGATGTGAAGCCAGACGCGACGATCACGAACAGCGAGGACTCCCTGCTGAAGGACAACAAGGAGTGGAAGGCCGCTGCCAGTGGCGCAGAGGCCCCCAAAAAGTAGAATTGACAAGACCGACACCGCACATTGTGATGCGGCCTTATACGCTTTGTCGTTGCTTGTTGTAGCGGTGTGACTGCCCATAGCACGCACCGTCTACGTTTTCTCTCTCTCTTTCTCATTAACCGTTTTTGCTATGCTCACACATTTCTTAAACAAAATTTCATATTGTTGCTCTGTTTTCTTGTTCTTTTTGTCAAATGCTATTCTCTGCGACTATTGTTAAATCTGAATACGCTGTATCGTACATGACTCTTCATCATTTACAAAAAAAAGCAAAGAGACTTTAAACTAGAGATGCCCAATGAAAAAAGAAATGGTAATAGTCTCCACACCTTGATGAACAATTGTAATCAACGGCGAAGTATCGAGCTGTGCCTCTTTAAATCAGCCGCCATCAGTGAACGTTCGTTTTGATGCCCTAATCGGTGGGCTCGTTAGATGTGAGTAAACGGAAAAGGAATGTCTTGTTTTATTTGCTCTGTCTTCTCTCCCTTTCATTTTTGTCTAGAAGCTACCTTTAGATACACCCTTACACTTATCAACAGTGCGGCGTCACCTTGTCACATCTCTTGTTTATTTATTTATTTTTTTTTGGTGTCGAACACAGAGAACCAGCACAACCTTCACCACCTTAATGTGCTCCGCATGGCGACGACACCTATTGAACTGGTGACGGTGGGCAAGGTCGCCCCGCGCGATGGCGCGCTCTTTGCAGGCGTCGCGCCGTCCGTTGTGGAGGTCTTTCCTGGCGTCTTTATCATTGCGACCATCGTCCGCACCAAAAACCAGTGTATCCTAGAGCTGGTCCAGCCCATCGGCGGCTCCACCTCCGCAGTAGAAAGCTCGAGCAACTTTGTCGCCACCAACAACAGCAATGACAACAACAGCAGCGGCAGCACTTATGGTGGTAGTCCGAGCAGCGCACTTCCGCGGACCGCAAACTCCCTGCCGCAGCAGCGACGCCTTTCAGAGCCGGATGGCGTGCCCCGCCACCGCAGCCCCACCACTTCCACATCCGCCGCCGCCGCCGCGACCACCAGCACCATTCCGATGGCTCTCAAGTCGGGCTTTCGAGTCCCACGCGTCATTCAGCTCGTGGCGGAGGACGAGGGCGTCATTGAGACGGTGGCGCTCGTGCGAGAGCCGCTCGGCTCCGCCTTTGTGGCGGCGCTGGAGGAGCAGGACCGGGCGGCCACCAAGAACCCGCTGCGCGACCCCGCGTCACCGACCGCCCCCGCCACTGCGCCGTCGGTGAACCACCTCCACGTCCACTTCTTTATTGGGACCTCCAACGGCACCGTGATCATCGGCAACGCGCTGCGCGGCACGATCCTCGCGGTGGCGCAGTTCCAGTACCACCACTCCTTCGACAGCGAGTTGCGCGGTACTCGCAGCACCACCACCGCGACCATGGCGGCGGACAGCGACACGACGACGGCTACGGCGCGCTCCACGTCCGGCGACGGCGTCAAGGCGGAGACAAGGGCGCCAACGAAAAACCAAGCGGTGGTGAAATTTGTCGTGCGCGAGAAGCGCGAGGAGCAGCTCTGGAACCCGTCGTTGCCCTTCTTGCAGGAGGGCAGTGTCATGACCGCCCAGGATACTCGCGCGGCACCAAAGAAAGCCGTTAGCACCACTACCAACGCAGCGGCAGCAGCGATGTCGCCCACAGTCGGGTCGCGTGTGTCGTCCGTGTACGTCGTGCACGGCGGGGGCAAGGTTGTAGAGCTGACGCGCGCCGCGCTCGATGTCTGCGTGCGCGCTTCTGTTGACCGCCTCGATGGCCGGCGGCCGCACCTCATTCTCGAGTGGGAGCCGGAGACGTCGCCGAGCGCGTTCCCCGTGGCCGGGCCGGCCTGCGACTTCGCGGCGCACGTCAGCGGCGTCTTTGTGCTGGAGCCGCCGTCGTCGTACGCGAGCGTGGAGCGGCGCACGGCGTCGACCAAGTCGGCCTCCCCCGAGTCCACGCGCTTCGCCATCCGCGACGCAGACGTGCTGATTGAGATGTCGGAGCAGAGCGCCGCGGGGGCCTCGTCGTCTTCGTCGCCGCTGCTGGCCCCGCTGGACGCTCATCGCCGCCCCACGGAGCTGCTGCTCGTCGGCGGCAGCAGCCCGCTTTTCTCCTTCTACCACCTGCAGTCTCCCTCGTCCGGCTTCTCCGCATCAAACGCGGTGAAGGCGGTGAAGAACATGGTGACCGGGGTGGCGCGCTCGCTCTGGTTCAGTGCGCTCGGCACGACCAACCCGGTCGAACGCCCACCGCACCTCAAGAAGGTGAGCGCAGCGAGTGTGCACGCGTTTCTCCAGGCCGACGCCAAGTGCGGCAGCGTGCAAGTGGACCCGACGCAGCAGTGGGCCGCCTTCGGGATCGAGGGTGGCGGTCGCGTCTACGTGGCCGATGTGCGCTCCGGCGTCGTCAGCTGCGTGCTGAAGGGATGCCGGGCCGCGCAGTTCACGTGGTGGTGGACGGACGCCGCGGCTGGCAGACCGGCGCTGCTGCTCGTCGTCTACCTGCCCCTGCGGCGCGCGGTGGAGGTGTACGCCGCCCGCACGTGGGAGCGCCTGGCGGCCTGCCACGTCCCGGACGGCTGCGTGCTGCTGCGCACGTGCGGGGCGCCGAGCAAGCGCCGCAGCGGCGGCGACGTCGTCGACAACCGCAGCCTCCTTGGCAGCCGTCAAGGCACGAGTGTCTGCAGCGGGTGTGGCGGCGGTGCGTTGCTGATGGACCCGGCCGGCAACGTGTACGAGGTTGGCGTGCGGTGGGTGCTAAGCGATGCCGCCGCCAACGCCTCCTCGCCTCTCGCCGCGGATGCCTCTGTGTCGGAGGCGCGAGAAGGGCAGGTGCTCTTGGACCTTTCTGTTCTGCGCGGGTGTCGCACGCCGGACGATTTCCTGGAAGTGGCCCTGCAGCTGCCGTTGCCGCAGCCCCACCTCGTGCTCGAGAAGACATCGCCGCTTTCACCTGCTCCGTCCACTTCTCCAGCCGCTGCTGCTGCTGCTGCTTCTGCGGCTGCGATATCGGTGCGGGGCGGCGACGAAGTGCGGCGGTATTCAAAAGCGCTGGAGCTGCTCTGCGCGACGGTGCAGCGGCGGTTTGCCCCTGGCTACGCCGAAATTGTGGTGTCGCTGATGCCCTGCACACCGGCTGCCGCGCTGGACAGTGGGTTGGCGGCGGTGCCTCGCAACACGACGGCGGCGCAGTGCCTGCACTTTGTGCGCACCTACCGGTTGCTCGTCGAGAACTACTACCGCCTCCTGTCCTGCCGGCGCGTGGTGCCGAGCCGCTACTTCAACCCGGAGCAGTGGACGTCTGGGGTTGTCACGGCAGATCTGTGGCGCGAGAACTTCTCGACCGTCAGCAGTCCCGCAACCATCGCCTTTGTGAAGCAGATGGAGGAGCAGCTGGGTGCGATGCTCGCCACAAGCCCTGCCGAGCAGAACATTTTTAAGCAGTACTTCACTGCGCATCTTTATCAGGTCATGCGCAAGGTGCCCCCGGCCACGGCAGCCCAGCGGCCATCGTTGGCGGACCCGGGCTGCCTCATGCGTCTCCCGACCTTCCTGCGCTGTTTCTTCTGCGGCACGGCCCGTCCGTCGTTTTTGCGCACCGCCATCGAGTCCGTCGAGGACGCTGACGGCAGCGTCAACTTCCTCGGCCCCCTCTCGGACCTCGTCTTTGGCGTGCTGGGCCTCGACGGCTTCTTCACTCAGCTGCCCGCGCTGACCGACCTCGGCTGTACCGACGGCGATGTGGCGCTCCTCGTCATCACGTGGGTCTCCCGCCAGGGCGGCCGCAGCCTCACGGCGCTCCTGACAAGCACCACCATCGGCGTCTTCGCGGCGACGCTGCTTGCCTTTACCGACGGCGCCTTTCTCCACGCACTCGACCGCGCCGCAATTCCGTTTCTCTCGGTGGACGGCGACGTCGCGGCCGGCGCGGCGGGGAACAGCATCGCGGCGCTGCTGTGGTGCTGCGAGGTGCGTGTGGTGCTGCGGCCCCCCGCCTCGCAGGCCAGCCGACAGCGCTTCACGCGCCGCGTGCGGCAGCTCCTGCAGCTGTGGCACGCCCTCACCAAAGGTGCGGCGGCGGTGTCGCCGGAGAAGCCGGAGGCAAGCGGCGCGCTGGGCACCGACGCCCGCATTGCGTTTTCCCTGCGCCTCAGCAGCGTCGAGCCATCCGTCCTGCCGCTGTCTTCCGCCGCTGCCGCTTCTTTCACCGGGGCGGCGGGTGACGACGCGCGACCTGGTGAGGCCGATGGCGCGTGTCCGACGGAGGGGGACGCGATCGAGGTGTACCTGCAGCGCAACGGCATCTCCATCTCCCTGCTCGACAACTTCGTCGTGCCGCGGCCGGACGCCGACGCCGACGCCGTGCGCAACCTCCCGCTCTTCGCCACGTTCGTCAACTCCCTCGGCACGACGGAGCACCTATCCAGTCACGCCGCCTCACGTGTGAACAATATTTCCAACGTGGCCGACGGCCTGCCGTGGATCGAGAATCACCAGTGGGACTCGGATCGCTTTTGCAATGAGGTGACGAAGCCGCTGGAAAAGCTGTGGCTGCAGCTGTCGACCGCCGCCGCAGGGGAAAAGAGTGCGAGGATGAGCCTGGGCGGCACACTGCGCAACGGCGCTGGCGCTGCCGCGTCGGAGAAGGCCGGTCGCGCCTCTGTGTACCAGTCGTGCCTGCTGCTTGTCGCGATGAGCGTGCTCGAGCACGCGCTCCGCCCGCTCACCGACGTGCCGTTTTTCTTCTGGGACAACAGTACGATTCCGGACGGCAACTTTTTCCCTGTCGCGGGTGCGCCGGAGGGCCTCACGCTCTCCGGCAGCCGCACGTCCCGCGACTACCTGAAGAGCGTGCAGAAGCTCGCGGCGTTGGTGGAGAGCATGCTGCAGCAAGCAGTGGCGCCGCTCGAAAACGTCGATCGTGTGCTGCTGATCCAGCGCATCAGCGTGGCGCTCTCCGAGGACGACGCGCTGCTCTTTCCTCTCGTGCCGAACTTTCTGCGTGCGCGGCTCACCACGTGGATGCAGGTGTTGGCGCAGGCCCCACACGCGCCACTACGTCGGGTGCAGCGCGTGAGCCGCCTCGTCGACCTCCTCCTCTTCTTCACGGAGACGTCGGCCATGACGATGGGCGGTGTGGCGCTGACGCAGCTGCAGTCGCAGATGTCGGTGCCGTGGCGGGAGCTCATCGGCGGCGCTAATCGCCGCGATCAGCTGCGCCTCCTGCCAGACGAGCTCATCAGCGGTGTGGAGACGCCTTCACCGCCGCCGCCGCCGGCGCCGGCAACGCGGCAGGCGGGGGCTTCTGCGCTGAGTGTGTCTGTGCGACCGCACGAGGCGGCGGGGCTGGCGCTGTCGGCGTACGCGGTGGAGGACGAGAGCCCCGCATCGGCCCCGCTAAACGTCGCCGTGGCGGCCGCGGTGCTGCGGCGTTTTCTCGTTGCCGGCCGCGTCCTCTACGCGCAGCAGCGTGGTCAGCTCGTCTCCTCGCCGGCGCCGACGCCGTGTCTGGGACTCATCGCCGAGGATACCCGCCAGTGTCTCTCACGGCTGGCGCACTGCCTCGGCCTGCACGAGGCGCGACCCGACATCGCCGATGTGGCCCTGATGGACTACGAGATCAAGAACTTCTTTCCCATCGCCGCCATTGAGCAAGAGATGCTGCTGCTGTCAACGAAGTCGGCGCCTCCGCAGGTGGCCACGTCGGTGCTGCAGTGCCTGTTGGTGCAGGTGCTCCAGTACGTGTCGACGCAGCGGAAGGCGTACGGGCAACGCGGGGACCACGGGTCGTTGGAGATCGCATCGGAGCAGCTGCGGAAGTTGGTGGAGGCGCTGACGCCGGAGAGCCGTGCGTGGTTGCAGCAACGCGAGACGGAAATGCTGACGGCCACGCCGGACGGTGGCAGTGCCAGAGAGTCGCCGCCGTCTGCGACGTCCAAGGAGGGGGCGAACAGCACGACTGCGGCGTCGGTATCGACGGACGCGCTGCTGTGCGACTCGTCGTGGGTGTCCGTCACTGAGTTCCAGGACATGCGTCGTTTGGTGTTTTACACGCTTGGGCTTCCGAAAGGCACGCCAGAACGCAAAAATTTCTTTCAGCTTCTCTTCACTCTCTCGCAGTGGTCGTGTGAGGGTCGTTTGATGTTGCCTACATCGTTGCAGCGCATCGCACGGGAACTGCCCATCATCGTGGAGCGATGGGAAAAGACTGTCTAAGGCCGGCACTCTTTCTTGCTTTTCGTTGCTGTTGTCTTCGCGTAGATGGGCAGAGCCCTCTGCTTTTCATCTGCGATTGAGAGTGCTTTTGAAACGTCTACTTTTTTGCTTGCTATCTTTCGTTTTTCCCCTTTCCATTGCTTACTTTCGATTGCCCTTTTTTCAACTCGAAGAAATGCGAGATGCGCTGCACTCAGCAAAATGAAGTCGAAATAATAGTGAAAATGCTTAGTCTCTTGAGTATAAACTCTAATAAATAGACGCTTAGTGGGGGAAAAAAAAAGAAAGATGAGCGTTGTGGATTCTCTGTAAGAAGTGAACTTCGTTTTTGCCGCTTTCAAGACTCAGCTAGATTGAGCAAAACGCCTAAAAAAAAAATGTTTTCGGCACCGGCGCAACCTTCACTACCATTCTTCCTCTCTCCATTGCTGTTCATTTTGTTTTTGCCTCTTCACATCTAACACACACACACACATACACTCGATCACATAACTTCCTACCCAGCACCTCACAAAAAAGCAGGAGTCGTTTGTGTACTGAACAGACCGGCGATTTCTTTTTTTGAAGCACATCTTTGTTTCCCATGGCTGACTTTATTGCTAGCACGACTCGCAAGCATCTCGAGCGGGAGGCCACCATCGGCGCCACGCGTCGCGTTGTCGACCTCGCACCCGCCACCCACGCTGCAGCGGAGGATGCCCTTCCTCGTCCTGTCGTATCGTTGAAGACGCTGTACACGGACTTCGAGGTGCGCGAGCTCCCCGCCTTTTACAAGAACGGTGCCCCGCTGCAGCTGGAACTCGATGATACTACGCCCGTCACGACGGTAGGAGATGCGGATAGCGCCAAAGCGTCTGCGTCCGAGCACGCCGGAGCAAAGCGCAGTCGCGATGATGAGGCGTCGGCAGGAGTAGAGGGTGAGGAAAAGGGCAACGCCAAATCAGCGGAGACGACCAGCACGGTCGCCGACACACTGGGCCCTCTCATCAGCGCCGAGGATCTTGCAGCGCTGCTTGCGGGACTGGCAGCCGAGGCAAAGTCGATTCCGCTTCCGAGCGTCGTGGAGAAGGAGAAGCGGGGACAGCTGCACAGCGCAATTAAGACGTGCCTCGGCGCGACGCACGTGAGCAACACGGTGGACGGCGTCGTGTGCGTGGTCAAGGCGAACGCGGCTGACCGCCGCGAGGAGCGCCGCCGCTCACGCACGCAGCGTCCACCTGCCAAGTACCACCACTTCACCCTTTACAAGGAGAACATCGACAGCAACCAGGCACTGTGCATGATCGCGTCGCACCTGCGCGTGTCCAGTCGGCAGCTGCAGTTTTGTGGCACGAAGGACAAACGTGCGGTGACGCTGCAGCGCGTCGCCATTCGCGAAACCACCGTAGAGCGCCTTCGCTCCCTCAACGAGCGGAAGTTCGGCCCGCACAACGTCATCAAAGTGGGCGGCTTCACGCAGGAAGAGCACGGCCTGCGCCTCGGTGACGCCAACGGCAACCACTTTCGCATCGTCCTGCGCGTCTTCCCGCACAGCGCCGAGGCGTCCGCGGCACTGACGGCCGACTTTGTGGAGACGGTGCAGCGGGTCGTGCGGGAGGTGGGTGTGATCAACTACTTTGGCCCGCAGCGCTTCGGCACGACAGAGGTGCTGACGAGCGACGTTGGCGTGCAGTTTTTGCGCGGCAACCTCCGCGAGGGTCTGCGGCTGATGCTGACGTCGCGGTCCACCATCGTCCCGGATATGAGGCGGGCGGTGGAGCTCTTTGAGGCGCAGGCCTACGGGGACGCAGCGAAGGCCGCACCGTACTTCTGCTACCAGGAGCGCGACGTTTTAAACCATCTCTCGACAAACCCGAACGACTACCTTGGCGCGCTGCAGTCGATGCCGCGCACCATGGCGATGATGTACTTTCACGCGGTGCAGAGTCTGGTGTGGAACAGGATGGCCTCGGCACGGCTGTCAGAGCCGGCGCGGATGCGTGCGGAGGTGGGCGACCTGGTGCTCGACTCCGTCTACCAACGCCGCGTGGCAGCCACGGCAGGCAGCTCGACGACAGCCGACGGGGCCGCCGTGTTGACGGGTGTGGACGAGGACGGCGTGGGAGAGTCGAAGCTGCCGATGGTGCACAGGCTCACTGCTGAGGATGACTGCGATCGCTTTACGTTGGCGGACGTGCTGCTGCCTGTGCCGGGCCCCGATCAGGAGCTCGTCTACCCCGACTCGAAGGGCTGCACGCACGCCGACTACGAGGAGCTGCTGCGGAGTCTCGAGATCGATTTCCAGTCCAAGGAGGCGCTCTCCCTCATCAAAATCTTTCACTTCCACGGCACCTACCGCGCACTGGGGGTGCAGCCGAAGGATTTCGAGCTGCAGCTGCAGACGGCCCCCAGCTGGCGCGCGCCGGTCTTGCAGTCTGATTGGCAGCGGTACTGCGCCGAACACAACATGGAACTGCCGGCGTCTAGCGTGGCGGAGGACGTGGCGGCCACCGAGCCGCAGGGTGCGGTGCAGGTGGTCGTGGCCGCCTTCTCGCTGCCTCCTGGCAGCTACGCGACGAGTGTGCTGCGCGAGTTCTGCATCCCGTCCACGGAGGGATACCGCAGCGGGGAAGCAGCGCAGGAGGCATGATGATGATATGGCGCTGGGTGTCGTGAGATGTTGCCGGACATCTGATTGACCGCCTTTTTTTTTTTCTTTAAGCATATCTTTCGAGTAACGTTGTAACGGAGACTAACGCAACCTGTTGCACTTAATTCCTGCCTCCATACAAAGAAAGCACATAAGTTTGTAGTTGTTAAGCATCACACTCTCATGAACAGTTTTTTATTCGTGAGTTCAATGAGAAATACCAAAAAATCATGCGAGAGATACAGTGAGCAGCTAGCGTTGGTTTCATCATTTCTAAGTTGCATCTTGACGTTAGTGCTAAATGCGTTGCTTTCACCTGTTCTCCAACGTACACTTTAACCTCTTTTTTTTTATCTCTTTCCTATTTGGTTGTAAGTCAGGAGAATACAAACGTTTCAACAGCCTTTTTCTTTTGTGTGTCGAATACAAACCCAACAAATACCACAGTGCTCAAACGAGTGCAATTTACCATTTGTCTTGAAGTTCGAAACAAAACGCCATCTCGGAAACGCTTTTAGAATTGATCTCTTGTATCATCAACATTATTTTCTCTTTCATCGAACTTCTCGCCCACACGCACACGCACATACACTCCACTTTCGAGGACAACAATGACTTACCCCTCGGAACCCATAAGCTGGCTGGCTAAGCTTGTCAGCTTCGACACAACCTGCACCAAGTCCAACTTGGCCCTGATCGACTACAT
>JASAOP010002489.1:0-26643 GCA_030849055.1 Crithidia thermophila | reverse complement strand
TCAAGAGCAACTTCTCGCTCTCTCTTTCAGCCGACTACGCTGAGCGCTGCCTGCAGGCCAAGCCGACGTTGACGGCGTCGGAGCTGTACCAAAAAGCACTGCGCGAGAACCTGCGCGACATCTGCGGCTCCACGCTGCTGCCGTACGCGGTGGGGTGCCAGAGCGGCATTACGCTGTCGAACTCGGTAGTGATGCAAATTAACACCTCGCGCGACACAACGCAGCCCCTGCGGCCATGCGCGGATGTCGCGGACGAGGACGCCATTCTAAACGCTGCGATGCAGCGCAACTCGGACAAGAGGCTGCTGCGGTTGCAGCTGACGGACGGTAACCTGGAGATCCCCGCGCTGGAGCTGTCGACGTTGCGAGTCTTCCACGGGATCCCGGTGCCCGGAGAGAAGGTGCTAATTCACAAAGACGCTGAGGTGCGCAACGGGTGCCTCATTTTGTCCGATGACACGGTCACGCTCCTCGGAGGCGAGGTGCAGCAGCTAAAGCAGGATTTCCTGGCGCACCGTCGCCGCATGGAGGGCGGCTACCAGACGAGCAACGGTCTCGACGGCGCACCACGGTTTGAGCCGCTGCTGGTGGGGCAGCACTACCAAGCGCACATGAACGCCGGGGCGTCGCAGGGCCCCTCGAGTTATCAGGGCGGCGCACCGCAGTGGTCGAACAGCGGGGGCCGTGGACGCGGTGGCACTGGCGGTGGCGGCTACCACAGCCGGAGCAACGACGGCTTTAGCGACCGTGGCGGCAGGGGCGGCAGGGGCGGCCGTGGCGGGCGTGGCGGGCGTGGCGGCCGCGGCGGTCGCGGTGGCAGCCGTGGCGGAGGGCACGCCTACGGGGATGACGGCGGGCGGGGCCGTGGACGAGGCGGCGGCGGCTACGGCGGTGGCGGTGGTGAAAGGGGTGGCGGGGGCTACTACGGACGGGGCGGTGGCGCTTCATACCATGTGGACTCGGCAGCGCATCAGCAGCAGCGTCCACAGGAGGATAAATTCCCAGCGTTTAACGAAGCAAACTTTCCTCGTCTGAGCTGAGATGTCGACTGTGAAGAATGACTGTGCTCATCAGGCCGCGCACCTGCTTTTTTTTTCACTTTGACTTTACTTCGCATTCGAATGGTGGGAGGGAGATCAGGAAGAAAACTCCTCGCCTTTCAACTCTCCCAAAGTCCAACAAAATTAACGTTAGAAAAAAAAAATAGAACTTCAGCGCCTTCTCAATTTATACTTGATCAACCAAAAAAAGAGTAGTTTGTCGTATCGGAAATGGCGGAAAGGAGAATGGCTCTCTGCTACGGACTGCTCGATGCCTGAACACGTCTGATTATTAATACCCTATCGCCAACTAATAACAGGAGGAAATACCTAAGTTCGGCGTTCTTGTTTGTCTTCGCGTGCTATAGCGCTAAATTACAACCTCTTTTTTTTTTCTCATCTCATCTCAACTCATCTCATTTTTTTTTCTGTGCGTGCGCGCATCCACCGAATGAGGCATTCTCTTTCATCCCCTTCCGGCTCGCACGACGTCAGATGACAGATTGTGATACTGCGGCTCTCTCTTTCAAAATAGCGATTGAACGTTTGCTGTGTTATGAGGATTACGCTACTTCATCAATTATCAACTGTATTCTCATGGAGTCATCCAACGAGGGCAAGCCCGTCCTTGACTGTTCGGTGCCGAGAGCCGCTGCTGGCGCAGAGGATTCTACGGTGCACCGCAACGCGACCACCCTCATCAGCCTCGCGGGGGATCCGAAGTATGCGCAAATTGACGCTTTGCGGAAGCAGATGCGATGCGACGTGCGCTTTACGTGGGCCGACCTTCCCCTCCGCGCGGGGTGTGGCTTGACGCAAAGGGTATTTGTGCGTCAGAAGAATACCACGACGTCCGCGGACAGACCAAGTGGTGACAAGCAGCTGGAGGCGCTTCTGGAGGCCGACAGCATTCCGCAGTACGTGTGGCCCGCGGCGGCTCCGCTGCAAATGTGGATCGCCGCACACGCAGACGTTTTCACGGGGAAGACGGTGCTGGAGCTGGGCTGCGGCACGGGCATCATCGGCTTCACTGTGGCGCAGTACGCGAAGCTGGTCGTTCTGACCGACTGCTCTGTGGTGGCCCTCGCGATGGTGATGGAGACGATGGGCCGCAGCGAAGTGCGCAACTGCCGTGTCGCCGCCTTGTCCTGGGGGCGGGAGGACCAGA
Organism: Crithidia thermophila; assembly: GCA_030849055.1. NCBI lineage: Eukaryota > Euglenozoa > Kinetoplastea > Trypanosomatida > Trypanosomatidae > Crithidia > Crithidia thermophila. Next base: position 24,435 of record JASAOP010002489.1, on the reverse strand, counting down.
TGACGCGCATCAAGGAAGCGTGTGGCATTGACGCCTTCGATGTTGTCATTGGGAGTGACGTCTTCTACTTTGGCAGCGCGTTGAGGAGCGGACTTGCCACCGCTCGCAGCGCCTTCGCGCCTCAGAACAGCAGCGATGCCATCGTCGTGTGCGGCAGCGTCGCGCGCTCTGAGCGGATGGAGTCGGATTTGGAACAGGTGCCTAGTCAGGAGGGATTTGTGCAGACGGAGTTTTTGTGTGAGGAGCCGTTTCAGCTTTACTGCTGGAAACTATCTTCGTAGATACCGGCAAGCACCACGCCGCAGATCGCTTCACACTCTTAGCTTGCACGGTTGAACAGCGTGTTTCCCTTCGCATCTTGACACCCTGACCGGAGTCTTCACTCAACATACAACAACCTCAGTATCGCCGTATTTTTGGTTGCTTGTGCTGCGCAAAAGAGCTTCTCTTTTTGGCGCGTTTTTTTTTTTCCTCACAACAAATTCGATTTTCTTTTTAGAATCATTTTTCTTTGTTCACTTCAGTACGTAGCGAGTTTTATGCGCGGAATAATACCATCTCTTCTTTTTCTCTTCCCCCTCCTCGTTGAAGGCGCGCTGCACATTTCTTCCCTCTTGTAGTAGCCTTGGGTTTTTTTTTTCTGTAAACTATTCTATTTTCGTCTGTGCAACGACTCTGGCTCTCCCTATGCTAAATGGATATTAGGCCAAGTGCATTTCTATAAAATTTTATTCTCCTTCTTTTGCGTGTAGTATTCATTGAAGCAGTTGACTTCTACAGTGAGGAGCCAACCTTTTTTTCTGTATTCATCGGCATTACAATTGCCCTTTCCTGTGGCAGAGGCCTGCACACAAAAAGAACCACATCAATAACAAAAATGACACGTAGTGTTTGAAAGAACACAAATAGCATGTAACCTATCTCCTCTTTTTTGTTTAAAAAGAGATTGAAAGGTGTTTGTGATGGCATCTTATATTGGTACGCGTGCGCAGTCGGCACAATAACAAAAAAAAAAAGAATGGAAAAGCAGTGGTCCGTCAGGCCCTTTTTTTTTTTTGCCCACAGTGATGCCTTCTGCTCTCCGTGCCTTGTGTTCCGTTCCTGTATTCTCTTTCCGTCCCCGCTCTCCGCCTTTTCCACTGCTGCATTTTACCCCTTTTGCGCTTCAACGTTTTTTGATACGGCTTTCAAAGTTCTAACGCTCCTAACTAGTCTCGTCTTTTTTTGCGAAAAAACACAGTCGAAGAAAATCAAAGCTCCCCCCGTTTTTTCATTCTCCTTAGTTCAGTTGTCTTAGTTCTCGACCTCTGTACGTCAGGCTTTCCTTTGTTTTCTTCCCTTTTCTGTATCTTATCTTTTAACTTTCTCAAAAAAAACACCACCAAAAAACCAAAAGTAAATATGTCCGCTGATGACGGTAAGGGAATGAGGGCCGTGATTCTGGTCGGCGGTTTCGGCACCCGCCTCCGCCCGCTGACGCTGACGGCGCCAAAGCCGCTGGTGCCGTTCTGCAACAAGCCGATGATCATCCACCAGATTGAGGCGCTGAAGAAGGTCGGCGTGACGGAGGTCATCCTGGCCGTGGCGTACCGTCCGGAGGCGATGAAGGCGGAGATGGACGAGTGGTCCAAGAAGCTTGGCGTGTCCTTCGTCTTCTCCGTCGAGGAGGAGCCGCTCGGCACCGCCGGCCCGCTGAGCCTCGCCCGCGACATCCTCATGCAGGACGACAAGCCGTTCTTCGTGCTGAACTCAGATGTCACCTGCCTCTTCCCGATGGAGGAGATGCTCGCCTTCCACAAGGCGCACGGTGCGGAGGGCACGATCATGGTCACCAAGGTCGTCGAGTGGGACAAGTACGGCGTCGTCGTGTACTCGCCGGAGACGCAGCAGATCGAGCGCTTCGTCGAGAAGCCGAAGACGTTCGTCGGCGACCGCATCAACGCCGGCATCTACATCTTCAACAAGAGCATCCTCAACCGCATCCCCCCCGCGCCGCACCTCCATCGAGAAGGAGATCTTCCCAGCGATGGCGTCCGACAAGCAGCTCTTCGCCTTCAACCTGGAGGGCTTCTGGATGGACGTGGGCCAGCCCAAGGACTTCATTCTCGGCATGACCAAGTACATCCCGTCCCTCGTCGGCGACCGCGTGACGGAGGACGTGCACACGGAGGGCGTGCAGCACGCCAAGGGCGGCCACTTCACCGTGCTCGGCTCGTCGCTCATCGACCCCTCCGCCACCATCGGCGAGGGCGCCGTGATCGGACCGAACTCGTCCATTGGCGCCAAGTGCGTCATCGGCGCTGGCAGCCGCATCAACAACTCCGCCGTGCTGGCGAACTCCAAGGTCGGCAAGGGCACGTACGTGTCCCGCAGCATCGTCGGGTGGAACAACCGCATCGGCAGCTGGTGCCACATCGAGGAGATCTCCGTCCTCGGCGACGACGTCGAGGTCAAGGACGGCGTCGTGATGATCGGCACGCGGGTGCTGCCCAACAAGGACGTCAGCGAGCACCAGCTGCAGCCCTCGATCATCATGTGAACGGACATTGCGAAAGGCACGCACGAGAAGTTGAGGCAAGTGTGCTGCCAGCACCACCTCTAATTCGTAAACAAAAGCCAAAAATAATAGAAGAAAAACTGAGCTCAACTCTTCGTACGGAACACACACGCGTGCGGGATGGCACTGCGTGGACGAGGCGCAGCTTCGCAAAAAAGAAGAGCTAACTATATATGCTTTATTTATCCTCTTCAGCAAGCGTGTGCCTTCCACGCGGACTTTAATTCTGGCTGTCTCGATTGCGCGTGCACCTGTGCTTCTGCGGATGCGTATGTGTGGTACGTGGTACGATGGGATGCAAAACTGCCTCCGGAGAAGGATTGCAGGCTGCTCGTTGCCTTTTTTTTGGGGAAAAATTAAAAAAAAAACTAGTGTTCAAAAGGTAAGTGAAGCTCTTCTTCTTCCTCTCTGAGAGTATTTTCTTCTTTTTTTGTATTTGCGTGTGTGTGTGTGTGTGTCTTTTTTTCCCAATTGCCGCGACCTGAGCTTTTGTGGACTGTCGTCAGCTGTAGTCTACAACTATACTACCCAAAATACCCTGTTTTCCTACTTTTGTTTTCGTTTGTTTTCTAACGTCCCCTTCACCTGTTTTCTTTTTTCCGTTTCACCACTGTCGAGTCTCACTCGTCTGAACTTAGTGTGTGAGAGAGAGAGAGCAGCACTGTTTTTTTAAAACTCGTCTTTCTTTAGTACTCCCACTACTATCATCACTGCAGCGTGCTCTCTCAGGGTGCCACGCGCCATGCAATCACGACTCTAGACAGTACAGCTGTCGCCATCCGCTTTTTGAATTTGTCAAAGAAGTCTTTCTTGACCTTTGTGTGAGAGTTTTCGAAAGCCTCGGCACTGGAACGTATGCACGTCAACGGCCACCAATACGGAAAATAGCTTTTTCCCTTTTTTGTTCTCTACTTTTTTCGTTTGTACTTTCGGAAGCCGGTAATTATGTGTGTTTCGCGAAGGAAAAGACATGAGACGAGACGGTTATTTCTCTTTGCGAGTTACCGCCACAAAAAAACAAAAAACTCCTTTTTATTTCATAATTTCCAGCGCCTGCTCCACCGTATCGTTATTCGTTCACGACCCATTACTCGTTTTATTTTTCTCGCTCGCAACGATGGCATTTGCATGCCGCGGCTGCGGCTTTGCGCAATTGTGTTGGTGGAAGCGGCTGGTTATCATTTCATCGACCCTACTGATTTGTTTTGTTTCTGACATCTCGTTTTCCTTAACAGTGTTCTTCAATACATGAGTGCTTTTTTTAAGTCATGAAGAATCAAAATCGCCGAAAGAAAAACACAACAAACAAACGTAGTAGCTCTAGATTGAATCAAAGGAACTGGAGCTGACATAGCAAGGTCATAAGCGAGGCGGGCGCTATTGGTTGGTTACCAGCCGCTCGTGTTCAGAGCGCGTTTCGTCCGCGTCTATACAGAATAGATCTTTTTGTTTACACAAATACATAGACATCGCCGTGCTCTGCGGCGTTGTCAATAGGAGCCTGTGAAAAAAAGAAAAACAGTATTTCATTTGTTTCTAAAGAATGCTTATGGATGGAGGAGGTGAAGAGGCGTGAAGATGGGGCAGGTGTTTGTTGTCTGAATCCTCCTCCGCCTTAGGCACCGCTTCGGTCTGCACTTCGCTGTTTCCTCATCTTTGTCTCGTGCTTTTTCTCTCTTACGGGTCTTTTTCGTCCTCCTCTTTCTTCCTGCTTTCCGCTGCCGCTTTGCTGTGAACGTATTTTCTTTTCCACATTTCTTTTCTACATGTTACCAGAGAGTGCAAAAACCAAGCCCTTTTGCACTTCTGCTCTCTCTTACTTTTAAACGTGTGTTCACTCTTTCTTGCTCGCCGCGGCTAACATAGCGCCGCGGCCGCTTCAAAAGTCGAGAAAAAAAATAAATTAGTATTGCGTGCTGTCACCCCGCTCTGCACTGAGCCAAAATGCAGTCGTCGGTGAGCACGGAGCTGCAACGGCTGTGGCTGGATGCGCGTTGCACTCCACCCGCCTCCGCTCAGCACGCCGAGAAAGTCAGTGCTTTTCTTTCTGTATTCGTGGCCACTTTCTCTGGCCGGAAAACGCCCACCTTCAAGCTGCTCTTCGGCGACGGTGCGGATTTGTGTGTGTTGCTCTGCAGAGACTACGCCACCCTCACCCGCCAGCTAGCGCAGGAGAGCGCGCCGCGTCCCCCCGGGGCTCCCGCGCTGTCCGCGCTGCAACTCTTCACTCAGGCGCTGCGCCTCCTCATCAACGACGAGGCGCTGTCCAACACGGACGTGGGTCGGTTGGCGAGCGCGTATGAAACGTACAGCAACTTCAACGTCGTCGCCCTCTCGCTCGTGCTGCATGAGCGCTTTATTGAATGCGTGCGGTCTGCCACGCTGGAGGAGAGCACGCTGGTGGCGGTGGCGCAGACGGATGCGCTGCTCCTTCAGCTGGTCGACGCGGTGCTGTCGTGCCGTCGCCGCGAGCTCAACCGGCGCTCTGTGCTGGAGGCCATCTTGGCCGAGCGCGTCTTCGGCGTCGCGACCACCGCCCCCGCCTACTTTGCGACCCCGACGGCGGCCGGCGTGGACGCTGCCGAATCGAGCTGCCGCATCCTGCACCAGCAGCTGCCAAACGTCATGAACGCCGACATCGTCACCGACACGCTGCAGAGGCTGGAAAATGCGCTGCTGTCGTCGCAGCGGCATGCGACGGGCGCTGCTGCCGCGCTGTACTCCCTCAGCTGCTTCGCCTGCTTGTTGGAGAATATTCTGTACGCGAAGCAGCTCGTCGGCTTCTCACCGGCGGAGACGGTCAGCTTCGACGTCATCACGGCGACGGTGCTCAACTTCGAGAAGGAGCTCGGTGAGGACAGCCTGCCAGCACTGCGGCGGATTGCCGCGTGCCTGCGCGTTCTCGCCCTGGCCGACCGCCCCGACCTGGCGGCGCGCAAGCTGGCGTCGCCGGCGTCGAACCTGAGCGGCAGTCTGCTGCGCATGCTGCCCGCCTCGGTCGGCAAGGTGCAGCAGCGCATCGTCGACTCGTGGACCGGCAGCGACCGACGGGAGGCGCCGCAGGGCATCCACTGCGACGGCGCGGTCGACTCGCTGGCGCGCTTGTTCGTGCTGAGCAGCAAGGCGCCGATGTCGGAGTTGTATGGGCAGCAGCTCTTCCAGCTGCTCTCCATCAAGGGCGTCTCCTCTGCTCTGCTCGGCTTTGCGCTCTCCATCTGCGCCGAGAGCGCCGCAACGTTCCCGGTGCTGAAGCTGCGCGCTCTTCTCGCCTTCGTCGGCACCCTCCCATGCAAAGCCGAGGTTGGTGACTTTCTCCGCAGCGTCGTGAATCAGCTCCGCGACGGCCGCTTCACTCAGCCAGAGCAGCGGCTGGCGGTGGTGGAGTTCTTCATTGACTGGTGCCCAAAGGCGGAGAGCCACATCACGATGGCGCTGGCGCTGGAGGTGGTGCAGGCCGTCGTGCGGTGCATGGTGGGCCTCGTCGCGGACCCGCAGGCCAGCGGCCTCGACATCTTTGCTGAGCGTTTCTCCGTGCTGTGCAAGGTGGTGGTGTCCTCGAAGGACGCGACGAGCTCCCTCGTTGGCGACAACTTCTGCGACGCCCTCCTGCAGGTGATGCTGGCCGCGCTGGAGGGCGGGGAGGTGCACACGGCAGTGCTGCTGCGCGACGCCTTCGTGGCGCTCGTGCTCAAGACGGACCTTTTCTGCGACGTGCTGCTCGAAAAAATCGCCCTCGCCACCAACACCCGCACGTGGGCCACGTCGGCGACGCCGCTGCTGTCGACGCTGGTGCTGCTGCTGCACGCGTGCGGGCGTCACCACCGCGCCTCGCTGCCTCACAACTCCATCGAGCTCTGCCTCTCCCTCACGCAGCAGGTCGAGACGAGCAGTCTGCACCCCGCCGTCGATCGGCACCTGATCGGGTGCTGCCTGAGCCTGTTGCTGGTGCTGGTCAACTACAGCGACGTCTGGGAGCTCGTCGAGCGCACCGTCGGCACCCTCCCCACGTCTTGCGAGCACGTGCAGAGCATGCTGGACCTCAGCACCGGCGTCTTCCGCGCCACCGACAACCTCACCGTCGCGGAGGGCTACTTCACCAACCCGGCCGAGGCGACGGGGCTGTGGTCGTCGTCACAGTTCACGCACTTCGGCCCGTTCGCGGTGCTGAAGGAGCCGTACTGCGAGATGGTGTACCCGGTGAAGCTGCTCGTCCACATGGCGGACACCTTCCTCACCGAGCACCACCCCGCCGCCGAGAGCGCCGTCGCCGCGGTGGAGTACCTGCTGCTGCACTCGGGCGTGACGGTGCCGAACGCGTACCTCGTCGACTTCATCGCCAAGTGGGAGCGCTTCTCGTGGTTGCGCTGCGTCTCGAACGTGTCGGATGCGAAACTCCTGCCGCTCTTCTTCACCGCCTCGGACGTGTCCGCGACGATACTGAAGTGCCAGCAGTTCTGGCTGGAGGCGCTCACGCCCGGCGAAAGCGACCACGACGGCGCGCGCTTCGGCGACTACATCCACTTCGGCGACGGCGGCGGCGCCAGCGGGTCCCTCACGTGCAGCGGCGACGTGTGGCCGCCGGTGGACGCCTACACGACGAGCATGTGGGTGCTCGTGGACCCCATCACGCTCTCCGGCCGGCAGGAGGGGAAGGTGGTGCTGTGGCAGGTCGACTGGGACGCCGTCGGCAAGCACTTCAGCGTCTCCCTCGTCGCCCACACGCAGCGCAAGTGCTGCCTCTACAGCTGCGACTTTGGCGGCGACGTCACCGTCGTGGAGCTGCCGATGCTGCCGGAGGAAAAGTGGGTCCACGTGGCGACCACGCACAGCCGCGGAAAGGTGTTCGCGTCGCAGCTGAAGATGTTCGTGAACGGCGTCGAGGTGATGCGCCGCGGCTGCCCCTACCCGGTGAGTGGCCTGCAGACGGCCGCCGCGCTCTCCAGCTCCATCCCGTCGATGCTCAGCCGCGAGGTCGGGCTCACCGTCGGCTCACCGCGCGACACCCCCGGCAACAACGCGACACTGCGCATCATCAGCTTCGAGCTCTACGGCGCCGGCGCGTCGTCGAAGCAGGTGGTGTCCATGTACGCCATGGGGCCCTACCACTCCAGCCAGGTGTGGGACGGCGCGGGGCGGCACCTGTGCGACCTGCGCACCGCGGCGCTGGGTGACGAGGCTGTCCGCTGCATGGAGGCGTACCTGCAGTCCGACTCCCTCGACGCCGTCGTGCGGGACCAGTACGTCGAGCTGGTGCTGCCACCCGCGCAGCTGCTCGTGAGCATCCACGCCTCAGCGATGGGGCAGGTGAACACCGCCTTCGGCTACCTGAACAACAAGCAGTGGGCGCTGCACAACATGGCAGCCGGCAACGCCGACTCGACCCTGTCGCTGCACGGGTACTACCGCCCACCGCGCGGGACGCACACGAACAGCGTGGACGCGCTGCTGTGCAACGGCGCCTTCTACGAGTGGCTGCGGTGGATGGCGTGGGTCGCGCAGGAATCGCACGCAGTGGGCACGGGCAGTGTGGTGGAGGCCGGCGACGAGAGGATCTTTGCCGCCGGCGAGCTTGCCGACGCTGCGGTGCGGCAGACCGCGTACAACCTCATCCGTATTCTGAGCCTGACGAATAAACAGACCGACTTGCTGCCCCTCAGTTGGCGCCGTTTCACCGCGCAGTTCGCCGAGCACGTCTCGCACCAGCCGCAGATCTATTTGCACGACGCGACGGCGGTAGACCTGCTGTTGCACAACTGCGTGCACACACTCCTCTACCGGGACAAACACCAGCGACAGACGGAGGGCCTCCTGCTGACGAATCTCTTCCTGCTCGAGCACATCTTCTTCGATTGGAAACTGCTGAGCAACCTGCCGGAGGACTGCTGGAGTGTCGTCCTGCACACGCTGCGCCAACTTGTCGCCCCGTCCAACGCGTTGGCCGCCTTCAACACGTCGCGGCTTCTCATCGCCGACTTCGTGAACGGTTTCGTCATTGGGCTGCTGCGCGAGTACGTTGCGTTCCCGCGGCTGGTGGCGGCCATCGAGCTCATCAAGGCAGTCGTGCTCACCGGCCAGGCGACGGAAGAGCTGATGGAGCGCCTGCTGGCGGTGTGCCTGCTGACGGTGCAGTGCCCGGGCCAGGAGGACGGCGTCAACACGGTCGAGAGCCACCTCGGCAGCAAGCTCTCCACAACATCGTTGTCGTACGTCGTGCTGGTGCGCAACATGCTGCTGCGGTGCTTGAATGAGGTTTTGGAGACGTCGCTGAGCGACGGCAACACGCACTTCCTCACCGCCTTCGTGGCCGTCGCGCCGGAGTGGTGGTTCTCCGCGATGCTCTCGGCCAACTCGCACCCGGTCTCCGCCACGCTGTCGCTGCGCCTGCTTGTCATCTGCTTCCTCTACTCAAAGCCTTTCCGCGAGGCAATGACGGTCACCAAGGCAGAGAGCATCGCACTTGCGCTGGAGCCGCACTGTCACCAGCGCGAGCTCATGCACGTCCTCGTGCACGGCTACATGGGCCACCTGTGGGCCGTCAGCTCCTCCCACGCGCCATACAACAGCGTCGCCTGGAGCGGGAAGACGGAGATGGAGGGGCTGCTGGTGCTGGTGCTGCACCTGCTCAAAGCACAGTGCCAACTGCTCCTCCGCGGGGCCCTGGTGGTGTCGGAGGAGGGCACCGTACGCGGCTACTTCAGCAGCACCGCCGCCGACACCGGGTACGCCAGTGAAGTCGCTTCGACGAAGGCGCGGCGGCGGTGGCGGCGCATCGGCGTCGTCCTGCGTGCACTGCAGCGCTTGCGCACGGCTGCCCTGCGGGGCGGCGGCGGCAAGAGGGAGGCGCCGAGCCTTTCGTGCCCCACCTCGCCGTCCCCAGCGCCAGCCCCACCGCCGCCGTCCTCGCCGCTCCTCGCCGTTGCGACGTCCGCGTCCTCCACGATGGCCCCCGCCGCCGCCGCAGCGCGCGTGACGCCGTCGGCCGAGGCGCTGAAGTGCTCCATTCGCGAGGTGCTGGAGTGGCTGACGCAGTCCTACCGCCTGTCCAACACGCTGCGCAAGTCGCTCTACCGCAGCGACAATTCGAGCAACCTCATCGACCTGCTGATGTGGCCGGTGCTGGTGGCGATGCGGCCAAAGGAGCACGTCGCGATTACGCTGTCTGCCGCCACGCTGACGCCGGACTTGAGCGGGTCGCCGGCGAAGGAGGAGGAGGAGGCGGACGCGACGAGCAGCAGCGCCAGCGAGTTGGACGAGACGGACGATTGGGAGGTGCTGCCCGACCCGTCCACCTTTGAGACGCGCAGCTTCGGCATGGACCAGATGGGGCCGGCGGACGGCATGGACGGCGTGTACGACGCGTGCAAGCTCTTCTTTCTCACCCACGCCGCCTCCCGCGCGTCGACGACCGACATTCTGGCCGTCGCCCGCGGTCGCGCAAAGATGAGCAAGTACGTCCTGGCGCTGCACCGCGCCTTGGCGGCGGAGGTGAAGGGCGTCGGCAGCCAGTCCGAGGATGTCCGCCAGGCCTTCCTGTGCTTCGTGTGGCTGAAGGCGTCGGAGCAGTGCATCGACCGCATTTCCAACTACAGCGCCGGCCCTGTCAAGCGCAACGCGCTGGAGCTTGGAAAGTACACGCTGGACCGCCTCGTGAGCGGGTCGGCCGTGCCGCCAAACGGCATCGCCGGCTTCTACCGCTTTCTCCTCGCGCGGGTGGAGGGGGACGCGGAGGTGGTGAAGCAGAGCCGCACGGCGATCTTCGAATGGTTCATGTACATCACCAGCGCCTCCTTCTACAAGCTGGAGGCGGCGAAGGTGGGCACCGTCGTCGACATCGCGTACAGCTGCGCCGACACCCTCTTCACCTCCCCAATGCCAGGGATGGAGCTGCTGCGGACGGTGGTAGCGCGACTGCTGCAGGTGACGGTGTGCCTGTGGAACTGCATCGCCGACGACACACACCCTTCCATCAAGAAGATGTGCATGATGTGGCGTGCGGTGCTGACGGCGAACCAGAGCAACCTGTCGATGCCGACCCTCTTCCGCACTGGCGCACCCGCGGCGCTCGACTTGTATCGCGACGGCTTCGACCGCCTCTTGATGCCGTCGCCCTCCACAGAGGCCTTCGCGGCGTGGCTGCGGCAGCACCGGCTCGACGCCGCGCAGCTGCTGCAGACGTACGGCGGCATGTCGTACACGTTTGTGATGGCGAACGGCGTCGACTACCTGCGCATCATCACGCGCTACACCGCCGCGTCGGTCGCGGACTGGGATCGACAGCGGCGGCACGTGTCGGCGCTCGTCAACGCCCACTGCCAGCAGTGGAAGGGCGTGTACGCCACGGCCACCTTCGTGGACCGCGCCCTCCTCGCCTCCGCGGCGCAGCGCTACCCGAACTGCTACGTGCTCAACGGCGGCGCCGCCGCGATGGATGCGACGGGCAGCGTGTGCAGCGAGTGGTGCCTGAACGGCAGCGGGGCTGTTGGACGGTGCCGGCGCTACGTGACGGAAAGGCCGGAGGAGGTGGCCAGCGACCCCCTCAACTTCTACATCCGCTACGCGCCACCCATGTGCTTGCCGCTGGTCCGGCGCGACGGGCAGGGCTCGGCGAGTGCGCTGCGCGCCAACGCACGGGCAGTGGCCGCGAAGATTGCAGGGCACGGTGCCGGCAGCGCTGTCGTGTTCGCGTGCAACGCGTACCTTGTGATGGGGACCGAGAGCTACATCTGCACGACGCTGCTGACGCAGCAGGAGGTCATCATCGTCACCTGCAGCGCCGTCACCCCGGCTGGCGACTTTTTTGTGGAGCAGGTGCGTGTGCACACCGCTGCCCAGCAGTCGCACGCCAAGTCGACGCTGCTGCAGCAGGCCTTTCGCCTTCTGACCCTGGGCCAGGGCAAGGGCACCGGCAGCACAACGTCGCGGGCAGCCTTCCGCTACTCGCAGTACTACCGGCAGCTGCAGACGGAGTCGGCGAAGGGCAGCACGGCGCTGGTCTGGCGCTTCCCGCTCGGCGCCATCACGTCGGTGCACCAGCGCCTCTTCCAGCACCTCTCCGCTGGCATCGAGTTTGTGATGGAGTCTGGCGAGTGTCTCTTTCTTGTCCTGCTGGACGATGAGCTGTCCTTCTCCAGGGCTTCGCGCGACAAGTTCTTTTCGTACTTCAACAGCGACTTCGACCCCATCATGGCCGGCATCTCGGCGCACTCGATGAACGAGAAGCAGTGGGGACTGGCGGTGTGGACGCGGCGGTGGGTGCGGCGGGAGTGCAGCAACTACATGTACCTGCGCATCCTCAACGACGCTGCGTCGCGCTCTGTTGCCAACCTTGGGCAGTACCCGGTGATGCCGTGGACGCTGCGCAACTACGCGGCAGCCGCGCTCGATCTCGAGGACGCCGCGACGTTCCGCGACCTCAGCAAGCCGGTGGGTGCGCTCAACGAGATGAAAGCGAGGCAGCTGCAGGCGCGGTACGCGGAGTGGATCTCCGGCGACGTGGCGAACGACCCGCCGTACCACTACGGCACGCACTACAGCACCGCCGCGATTGTGCTGTACTTCCTCATCCGCCTGCAGCCCTTCACCGCTCGCTCGATCCGCTTCCAGGGCGGCCGGCTCGACATGGCCGACCGCCTCTTCCACAGCGTCGCCGAGGCGTGGGCCAACTCGAGCGGGCGGAGCAGCGGCGACGTCAAGGAGCTGATCCCGGAGTTCTTCCGCGTGTCGGCGTTCTTGCAGAACCGGAACGGCGTCGCCCTCGGCACCCGCACCGACGGCGAGGTACTCGGCGACGTCGTGCTGCCCCCGTGGAGCGGCGGGAGTGCGCTGGGCTTTGTCTACATGAACGCCTTGTCGCTCGAGAGCGAGGCGGTGAGCATGCAGCTGCACAAGTGGATCGACCTCATCTTCGGCTACAAGCAGACGGGGCAGGCCGCTGTGGACGCCATCAACGTCTTCAGCCCGCTGTCCTACAAGGAGGGCGTGGACCGCGCCATCAATCGGGCCGCCACTGAGGAGGACCGCCGCTCCATCGTCGCCTCGGCCGACAACTTCGGCCAGACACCGCTGCAGCTGTTTGCCAAGGAGCCGCACCCCGCACGCAAAGACGCCTCCAAGGCGTCCACGACGCAGACGGACATGCTGGAGTCGCTGACAGACCTCACGACGCGACCGTGCGTCAGCGCGCAGCTCGCCGTGCGCAACGGAGAGACGATCGCAACGTCCACCTTCTGCGACGATACGCTTTTTCTGCTGGACAAGATGTGCGCCGTCGGCTCCGCGCGGCCATCGCAGCTGTTCACCTACCAGCCGCAGATGGACCGCATCGTGTGCACGGCAGCGCGTGGCGATCGCGTGCTGGGCACGATCGACCAGATCCGCGCGTCCGGCTGCGGCCCGGTGCGCTGCCTCTGCGCCTCGACCCGTGGCAGCGTTGTCTGCGTGGGGACGGAGTCGGGGAAGGTCATCGTGTACAGCCGCGAGACGGTGCGGCACCGTTTCTTCATTATTGCGGTGCTCGACGCCACCGTTGACGCGGCCCTGGCTAAGGCGGGCGGGGTGGACAGCCTTCATCTCTTCGACGAGGGGCGCCTGGTGGTGGCGTACGAAGGGGCCTCCGCCGTGTCGGGCTGGCACCTCTCCTTTCTCTCCACCACCTTCTCCTTCGCTGCGAGCCTGGCCAGTGCCACGGACAGGACCGCCGTGCGGGCCATCTCGCAGGACGCCCACACCAGCCTCTACTACGCCGCCAAGACGGATTCCGTCGTTGTCTTTGCACCGAGCGGCGTGGTGCTTGCCCACCACCGCATGGATGCCCTCCTCATGTCAGCCGCCCCCGAGTACACCACGCGCATGGCCGGCTCCTGCATCACAGCCCTGCACTACGCCAACTGCGCCTCCTTCTCGTTTTCCAACCTGCTGCTGCTCGGCCACTCGGACGGCACGGTGTCGCTGTGGTGCATCGTGGCTTCGCAGACCATGTCGGGCGAGTCGGACTTCGCGCGTACGCCGCTGTGGTCCTTTCAATTCCTGCACGACGTCGTTTTCGAGGCACCGGTCACGTGCATCGCGGCAGGCGCGGAGGAGAAGAGCTTTGTTGTTGGGCTCGCCAACAACACGGCCAAGACGCTGTCCTTCCCCCTGAATGACAGCGAAAGCACCTGAGTTGTTGCCCCGCTGGCAAATCAGAAATTACACGTGCTTGAAACAGAATCTCAATATCGTTGTTTCTTTAAAAATACCACCGCTTGCCTTTTTGAAGGCAATAACACCTTCTATGCTTACAATTTTACCTTAAAAAAAGAAAGAAAAAACAAATCGTAAGCCCAATTCGTTGAGAGCGATGCAGTACCCCACGCTTCATCTCAAGCACATTAAAGAGAAAGCCTCATTTTCATCGGAAACACGTTCGTTTTTTTTTTTTTTTAATGCTTTCCGTTTTTTTCTTTTGAAAGAAAGATGTTGGATTAACTCTTTTCTTTTTCGTTTCTGTCCAAGCAACGACACTTCTTGCTTTGTTAAAATTTAGTAGATGTCGTCGCTGACCTGAACAAAACAGCGCGCGAATACAAAAACTTCCTTGCCCCATCTATACTTTGAAAAAACCAAAACGCCATGTCTTACCCCCGAAACTATCTTTCCTCTCGGCCGCTTCGCTACTCTCACGCACAACTACATCACCGACAAAATGGAACTCCATTGAATAGAAGCTCAGCAACCTTTTTCTTTTATCTAGCGGCAAAAGTGTCAGGCCCTGGCAACAGGCTTGCACACAGTTACAATCCTGCCCTTTAAGCATCCTAAACAATAAACAAATAAACACGCTTTTTTCCTTATGGTCGATGGGGTTCGAATGCGCTGGGTGACGCCGGTTCGCCTAAGCGTGGGAAACGCTNGCCTGCCACGCGTGTGGGCGTTTGTTTGTTTGTGTGTGTGTGGTGGGTGTGGTGTGGTGCGCGCCGGCTTGTGCTGTGATTCTAAAGGAAAATCTTTGCTACAGGTGATGCGCGCGTGGCGTGCAAGATGACCTTATCTCTTTCAATCTCCAACCAAGATCAATGAGCTGCGGCTGGCGTGCGCACGCGTACGCACACACCTACATACGCGGATGGGGGAGGCGGAGGATGAGCGAGAGAGCGAGAGAGAGCGGGAAAGAGTGGGAAAGAGGGCGGGCGAGGAGGGATGGGCTGCTCGGGTGCGGCGTGAAGTGTGTGTAAATGTTAAACATGCTTCTTTTACTTGCAGGTTGCTTGTAACTTGCAAAGGATAATTCTGTTTTTTTTTTTTTTGTTTAGGTGTGTGTGTGTGTGAGCGAAAGTCGCACATGTAATATGAAAGTTTATGAATAATGAGAAGTTTACTCAATAAATAAAAAGTTGTGTCAATAATAATAATGAAAAAGAATTGCTTGTTGTAGTAGGTATATGCATCAACATGTGAATTGCGTGTAGAAGGTAATCGTGAGATACCTTTTTTATGTTTGTGTGAAGGAAGCTTTTGTTGAATAAAAAAAAAAGCAAAAGTTTCTTCGTTTTTACAAGTCGACAACTTCGTGTTTCTTTCCACCTCGATGCTCTTTTCCAATTCTCATGCTCTCTCTCTATAATGCTTTACCTCTGTTTTTCTGTTTTACCACAGCCTAAGTGCACACCGAAGTTTACTTTTTGTTTGTTTTCTATCTTTCACTCTCTATCACGTTGACGGCAATGAGCGCTTCCGCAATTCGCGACTGCCGGGTGGTGCAGCTGCACACGAGCGGTGGCCCCCTCAGTGTCGAACTGTACGACAATTTCTGCGCCGACGCCTTCTGGCAGTTGGCGAACAGCGGCCAGCTGCAGCGGCTCGTTTTTCGGCAGCTGTTAAGCGGATTTGCGGTCGTGGGAGAGGTCGATGACGTCTGCGCGCGCTGCACGTCGGCTGCGGACATCGCACAGTGGCGGGAGGACGCCGCTGGCGCTGCGTCGGCGTTGCGGCACGTCGGTGCTGGGCTGCTGAGCTGTTCAGTGGAGGTGGGCACTGCCGCGTGCAGCCGCTTTTTGCTGACTCTTGCGCCGCAGCCTGGCCTGGATGGCTCACACGTGGTGTTTGGTCGTGTCTACTCCGGCATACACACGGTTGAGAGCATGACGAAGATGCAGGTCGATGCCGGCTTTCACCTCTACACACCCGTTACAGTGCTGAAGTGCAGCACCACTCTGCTGCCCAGAGGTGCGCTTCCCACCTTGCCGGAGATCGACAAAACGAGTTCTACGAAGTGCACGGTGCGGTCGGTGTCGCGTGCGCCGCTGCTGTCGTTGCTGGAGTAAGCAACTATTTTGTGATGTCAGTTTTTTTTCGAACGCTTTAAAAATTCGCGTAGCGCCAGAAAAGGATGCTTTTGTTGTAAGGAGAGTTGCGTTGCGTTCAATTTTTTGTTTTCGAACAATGAAGTTGTGAAGCTCTGCGCTAAAAAATTTAACTGCTCATGCTGCAAAAAAAAAATATGTAAAAATATAAAAATAAGGAACTATAGAAGTGCGCAGACAGGAACTTGCATTTACGAGGCAAAAACATAGAAAAAATGAAGAACTGTTATTTTTGTTGTTGTGCAGCAAGAAGAGTTTCCATAACAATGAAACGACCTGTTTCTCTCTAATGAAATGAATGCCAGGTACCTGCTGAACAGACGCGATACATGATCCTGTCACGGTGCTATCTTCCTCTATCTTTTTTTTCATCTCTTTTCTGATTTTCCTTTCCTGGGTTGCCGGATCAGAAAGCAGGATTTTCGCAAAAAAATATTTCAGTGCATTGTCCACAATTTATCGCATCGAAGCACTGAAACGGAAAACACTACGGTGAACTTCTAGGTTTTCCTGTCCGCTTTTCTTATCCGTCGCTTCAGTTCAACCATTTTCTACAGTTTTTTTTTTAATTAGCTAAATTCCTTCACGGGAAACTATTTAAAGGATTGAGGTTTTTTTTTCCTCCACTTCTTTCAATAGCACAATAGAAAGACCAAATTCGCAACACACGACTTTGCCAATGTCGTCCACTAAGGCCTGCGACCCGGAGGCGTTTCTTTTCGGCATGCTGGGTGCCGCCTTCTCCCTTGCACTTGCCAACGTTGGTGCGGCCTTCGGCACCGCCAAGGCGGGTGTGGCGGTCGCGCAGCTTGGCATTGTGCAGCCGACGCGTGTGATGCGTGGCATCGTGCCGGTTGTCATGGCGGGTATCTTAGGTATTTACGGTCTTATCGTGTCCGTCATCATCTGCAACAACATGAAGCTTAGCGGGTACCCTATCTTCTCCGGCTACATGCATCTCGGCGCCGGGCTCGCGGCCGGCTTTGCCTCCCTCGCGGCTGGGTACGCTATCGGCATTGTGGGCGACATCTGCTGCTACGCGTACGCCAAGACGGAGAAGGTGTTCGTGCCGATGATTTTGATGCTCATTTTTGCTGAGGCGCTGGGTCTTTTCGGCCTCATTACGGCGCTGCTGATGAACAACAAGGCCAACTCCGTCATTGGCACCTGCACTTCCTAAGCAATGAAGAACGGCGCTTACTTGTGGCGTAGGTATGCAGTGGAGTAGCCGGTTCTTTGCTTTTTCTCGCTTTTTTGTTTTCTGTTTTGCTCTTTCTTGTTGACCTTCAGTTTTTTCTCATTATTGTCTCCTTACTTTTGTTGTGATTATTGGATTTTATCGAATGGGTTTGAAGGTATAAGAATTTGTGTGTGTGTGCATGAGTATGGGTGTGCGTTTTGGTAATGAGGGTAAAGCGTCGACCGAAGCGAAGGTCATGATGACGCTTCCCTGACTTTTTTTTGTTGTTTTGCTTTTTTCTCCACGCCGTAGCACGGATGGATGGTGCGATGATCATGGAACGGAGAAACGATACGTCCACCATTCCCGGTCCCTCGCACATGTGTTTTTGCACCTGATTTATTACCCACGACCAGAGAAGACCGCTAGTAGCTTTGTTGAATAGGTATATCGTTGATTGATCACAGAGGTTTTTTAAAAAGAGAAATCAACAACAACAACAACGGTAATATCTGCGACAACGGCGCGATGTGCGGAGCGGGCAGAGCAGGCGCGGGTTGAGGAAAGGCGAAAAAAAAAAGTCATTGTGTAGTTTTTTTTATTTGTATCAAGGTCATCGTTGTTGGATGGTACTGATCCAACATTCTTAACGAAAAGCAAAAAATGGTTTTCTTTCTATCGTGTGTTTAGGAGCGGGGGACTTCTTAACTGTGCCTCGCGCAAAAAAGAAGCTGTGGATGTGGCTATATGATGTTGGCTGCGCCTTTTCCCTCTTTCTCTCTGAGAGAAAATGACATAATGCAGACTTCGTGATGTTGTGAGAGACTCTCTTAATTTGTTGCAAGTGCAGTTTTTAAGAGAACATAACCATTTTTCTCTAAAGTGGGCGTTTCTCATTGCGTCCCATGCTGACACTTGTGCTCCAATTCTCATAGGATTGCCGAATGCCACATTGCGTAATTTTTTCTCTTTTGTCAGTATGAGCTGGTGAGTTGGCACTGCTTACATTGCTGTTCGATGGGCTGGATCTCTGACCTAGAACTTCTTTCAAAACAACTCCCCCTTTTTCCTCCTTCGTTGCTCACCAGTGGTTATCACAGCGCTTTTTAACAGTACTGCGCCGCCTCTCTATTCAATAAACCTCTCTTTTTTTTCTTGCATTCCAGCTCTGCGCCCCTGAGTGACTACTTTTGCTCAATCTCTCTTTTTTTTTCCCGCCAAAACAAATTATCATTTTACTGCCTTGCGTGGCACAGTAGCAATTGAGATTCTTTTCGCTGACTTTGCTTCTCGTTGTAATTCGCGATGTCCGTTGTTGCTCAACGTGCACCAGCGCGCCGCAGTCCGCGCGAGCAGACGACAAAAGCACCGCGTCGGCGGTCGCCGCACCGCAAGCACTTCTACTCGTGGATCGCCACGGACAAGCAGCAGCTTGCCGACACGGAGCAGCTGCTGATGCAGGGGCTGCACTACACGCAGGCAAAGATTGCGGGGCTCAACACCATCTCAACGGACGACATCCGAGGCTTCGACGACGCGCAGGTCTCCGCCAAGTCCGGACTGTCCGCGATGACCAGCTCAGGCGATCTGACCAACACCTCCGCCGACGCGCCCTTCACGCCGTGCTCCGCTGGGGAGAAGGACAGTCGAGAGATCTTGCTGCTCGTCCACGGCTTCGCTGGTGGCGTTGCGGGGTGGGCACAGAACTGGGAGTTCTTCGCGGAGCGCTACCGGGTGTACGCCATTGACCTGCCGGGCTTCGCGCGGAGTGAGCGCCGGCCCTGCAAGACGACGACGGTGCAGGAGTCGATGGACTTCTTCTGCGGGTATCTGGAGCGGTGGTTCCAGCGGCTGCAGTTCGGTCAGCCGGTGATTGTGCTGGCGCACTCCTTTGGCTGCTTCGTGGCGGCGCACTACGCGATGCGGTGCGGTGCGGATCAGATTAAGCTGCTGTGCCTGACGGAGCCGTGGGGCATGATGCGGGGTGACCGCGACCGCGTGAAGAAGTACCCGCTCTTCTTCCGCCTGCTGCTGCGGCTCTTCTACCACATCACACCCCTCGCCCTGCTGCGGTGCGCCGGCCCGGTCGGACCGCGGCTGCTGCGTCGCGCGCGGCCGGACTTCGAGGCGAAGTGGAACACGTTTCTCGAGGACACGAGCCCGGTGTACGACTACCTGTACCACTGCAACGCGCAGCGCTCCCCCGTGGGCGAGAAGCTCTTCCAGGCGTGCTGCCACTACGACGTGTGTGCGAAGGAGCCGCTGCCGGACGTGCTGCCGGAGAAGCTGGACCGGCGCATCCGCGTGGCGCTCGTGTTTGGCGGGACGTCGTGGCTGGCGCCGCGGGAGGCGATGGAGATGGCGACTTCGATGCGGGAAAAGGGCTTTCACATCTCCACCAGCACACTGGCGACGGCGGGCCACCAGGTGTTCACGGACGACGTGCCTGGCTTCAACGAGTTAGCGCTGCAGGTTATCACTAGTCTCGAGACAGAGCCCGTTGTGCAAGGGGCAGACGCTGCGTCCAGCAGTTGTTGAGTTTTGAACAGAGGGTGTAAGCCGCAGAGCTAAAACGCCGCGCTGCCTCTCAATAGTCGTCACACATTCATCTATATTGCCCGTTCGTCGCCATTTTTTCCCCCTTTTTTAGTAAAGCATTTAGCTTACAAAAAATGTCTCTGTTTTTTTCCTACACCTGTAGAAAAAAAAAAGCCACGTTCACGTCAGCAAGTGTGTGCTAACCAGGAAAACAGCACTTTGTGCTTGCCGACAGTGCGCGTTTCATGCATAGAGCCCGCTCCATCGTTTATTCCCTTTTATGTGACTTGATTGCTCCAGAGAGGTTCTGCTTGTCACACACACACAAAAAAAAAGAAGAACAAAAAACCTTAATTTACTTTTTATTGCTTTCTTTCTTAGTGAACAGGCAATTCTGTGTTTTCGAAGAACTCACCATTGCCTGTTGCGCTAGATGTATCTGACAAGAAAAGAAGAAAGAGAGTTGAAAGCACGTTCGTCAGTGAAGCATCTCAATGGCGACGATGGAGTGCTGTAGAACTTAAGCACTATATTTAATTTTCATTTTGTCATTTTCTCCGTTTTAGTTTGTCTATTTGTTTCATAGTTTTCCCCTTTTTCTTCATTGGTGTCGTTTCTAAAATTCAATTTTTTTTTTTCACAATGCCCTCTCCTAGTGCTTATGTGAGTCTTTCGTAAGTTGTGGTGGCCGAATCTATAAACTTCCGCCTACTGCGTTTGTGTTTTTTTAAGTAGTTTTGTCTGATTATTGCTATTATTTTTTTTTTTGCTGTTGGAGTCATTAACACAATGACAGCACCAGTTCAGCGCCTGAAAATGAGACTTTTTTCTCCTTGTTTTCCCCTTTTTGACTATGCGCCTGGCTCCTTCGTGCTCTCTGTGTTCGAGTCCTGCGGATTGCGGGGGCGGTGCCACCTCTGTTTTTTCTTTTCTTTTGTTGCTGACCTTGCTGAAATCATCTATTGCAGCGGGTTCGCTTTTGAGGTGCGTTGCTATGTCCAGAAAGCACGTTGAAATTTTTTTGGCAGAAAAGCCGTTACAATGATTTTGAATTTGAAAAGTAAGAAGTCAAAAGAAGTGATTGTGTTCTACGTTCATATTTTGCTTCCACCATTAGTAGAGGAGGCACTTTTGCTACCCATTTTTCCAATGGAACGCAAACTCCCTTTTCTTTTTCTTACATGCTTGCCGCGGAGCTCTTAATTTTTTGTTTTTGTCTACCTCTGTACATTTACCTTGTGTTTTGATTGCCATTTCTCTTTTGCACTTCGACTATTTGCTTTGCTACCTTCCACCAACAGTGACGTCTGTTACTAACCCTTTGCCTCGTACTAGCCAACCTTGGCCAACTCCCAGAACCTCCCTCATTTATGCTTGAGAGACTTTTTCTAGCGTCTTTAAGTACAATTCCATTTTTCTCTTTCTTTCCTCATTGTCACGACGACTATCGAAAGTGATTTGCTTTTGTTTTGTTTCCAGTGTTGCCTCGTTCTTCAGAGTCTTTGCATGAATGAAACCAGCTTTTTTGCGCTACTGGTCTTTTTTTTCTCGACCTCAGCGGACACGCATACGTGACCTCGTCTGTGCATTTGGCCTTTCTCGGTAAGCGCTCTTTCATAGCCTTTTGTATTTCTCCACTTACTTTCACTTTCCTCATGCATCGACCGCTGAAGGTGCGAAGAGTGTTCGAAGAGAAAAAAAATATATAATAGCACCTTCTTGCACCGGATATCGCGTGCCACCCACTTTCAGTGCTATACACGCGCACCTTTATTGTTGTTACTATTTTTATGATCATTCATTCTTCGGTTTTTTTTTTCACCACTTTCATCGACATGGGAAAGGGAGAAGAGTGTCGCGGTGAATTGACAAGAAGAAAGCTTCTGCTTGCTGTTACAACAAATTCGCAGAGCATGTGTCTGTGTTTGCGACAAAATGCTTTTTTTTTCGATAACACTATTACTCGACTGAGACTTCAAGACAAAATAATGTCACCTGCTTTCCATCTTTCTGAATAAAGCTAAATGAGTTGCTTTTCTGAATCAGGAGGTACGAGTCTCACCAACTCTCAATTTCTTTCAATTTATGGGTTTTTTTTTCGTTGCTGGAATTTATTGAGTGACGCCTGCATCACTCTCTTTGATGCACGCGGTCAATACTTATTTATACGAGTGTATTGTGGAACGGCAATAGTATCACAAAAAAAAAACCAAAAAAGATGATGAGTGCCACAACGATGCTGCACAGTTAGCGAAAGCTGACATTGGTTTTACTTCTAGTATTCACTTTCACTCGTTGTGACCATAGACAGAATTGCCTTCGACATTTGGACAAAACAAAACCTCACTATGACGCGTTGGCGCAGCTTCTCAATTTGGAATTATCTACGCAGCGCACGAAAAAAGGAAGAGGAGAACTTCAATTTCAGTTCCGCCGGTTTCTTTAGTTGCACCTCATCTTTATATTTGTTGTGCTTTGAAGATGTTTTTGTCGTACACTACTGCTCAATTTGTCCATCCACCGTTTCCTCCCCTTCTTTTTCTTGATTTTGATGAGCTTTTAGGACAAATAGTGATACAGAGACTTTTTTGGGGGGCAGAATAGTGAGCATAAAAAGGCTGCACTGTTTAAGAGTTACGCCCATTTAACAAAACTACCTTTTTAATTCTCTTTCTCTCCCTCTGATGTGGGAAGAAGCCTATCAGACGGCTTGCGCTGAGGTCGGTGCGGAGGTGCGCGACGACGTGCGCATTGGCGGCTCCACCGGCGAACTCACCGTGCGCGGCAACACCCTCGACAGCTTCCACCACCGCCTGTGCGACGCGGATATCAAGGCGGTCGTGGCGGCGGTGCGGAGCTGCCCAACGGTGTCGGCGCTGCACGTGCCCTACAACAACATCGGGGAGGCGGGTGGTGTGGTGCTCGGCGAGGCGCTGGGGCAGCACAGCGTGGCCTTCATTACCCTCGACCTCCAGCACAACTCCCTCGGCCCTGAGAGTGGGGCTGCCCTCGCCAGCGGGCTGGAGAAAAACGACACGCTGGGCAACCTGCTGTTGGCTGGCAACGCGCTGGGCGGACGCTGCGGGCTCGCGTTCGGTGCCGCCCTGCGCCGCAACTCGACCTTGACGGTGCTAGACCTGTACAACACGGACATGGACGTGCAGGGCCTCGTGCACGTCTGCCGCGCACTGGAGAGCAATCGCGGGCTCGTCTCGCTCAACGTCGGCCGGCCGCTGCTGCGCGGGCCAGACGAGGTGGCCAGCGTGGTGGACCACCTCGCGGCAGCCCTCAAGACCAACACAACGCTGGAGGAGATCAACCTCAGCCATGTCGGGGTTACGGACAGCGACTTGCACACGCTCGTGGTGGCGCTCTGCGCATCGGCGGTGACCTCGCTGCATCTGAAAGGCAACAAACTCTCCGAAGACTCCGGTCAGCTGCTGGCCCGCCTGCTGGAGCGCCGGCACGACTTCCAGCGGCTCGACGTCAGCTGCAACCGTCTGCGCGACCGGGGCGCGCGAGATCTGGCCAAAGGGGTGGGGCAACACCCGAGTCTGAGCTCGCTCCGCGTGGAGAGCTGCACGATGGGCGAGGACGGGCTCGTGGCGCTGGTGGCGGGGCTGCAGAGCTGCGCGGCGCTGCGAGAGCTCCTGCTGTGGGGCAACGACATCACCAGCGGCGTGGCACAGGCGCTCTCCCGGTCCTTCGGTGACACACGCCGAATGGACCACGTCGACTTCGGTGTCGAGCAGCGCGACGGGCAGTGGGTGGCCTTCCGCAACTGACGAGCAAACGACGATGGCCGTTGCACGTGGTGGTAGGGAGATGGCTTTATTTTCTGACCTTTTGTTTTTTTTTCCCCCGCTTGAGCTGATGTAAACTAGAGTCGAACAGCGGTGCGGCGTGAGGATGATCAACTTGATGATTCATACGGCGGTTAGCTGGGCACGTTGACAATCTTAATACCGCTTTTTCATTACACTCGCTCCCAACGTTTTTCCAAATTACAAAAAAAAATAGAAACCTATTCAAACAGATGTTTAGTTGTTGCGGTTGACTTATTCTCCCGTATTGCCGAAGACAGTTGCTTTAGTAGATCGTTCCTTTACTGTCCTTTTTTTTCTTTTGCATCAATTGAACCGCTTTTTGCGGTTGTATAGCGGAACTTGATGTTAACTGCTTGCGGCAACGCCTCAGCGCTTTCGTCTTAACAGTAAGAAAACAGTGCATTTATTAAAAAACTTCTTTCGTTTTGGACAACAGTGGCACTTAGTACCTAAACAAAAAACAAAAAAGATTGCGTCTGCCTTTCACTGTTCTCTTGTCTTATTCTCTTATTTGCGTCTTCGTTGTCATCGTGATTCTGGAGCGGTTTCGTGCGCGAAGGGCTCAGAACTGTTCCCGTCTTGTTGAACACACCTCTTCTTCACTCGATCACAGAGCGTTTCTGCGGGGGAAAAGCACCGTTTTCCACGTACGCACACGAACACTGAACACGCGGAATAGAAATCAGAACATCAAAGGGTATCGCAAAGATTGTCGCAAAGTGGTGCGCGTATATGCACGCTGAAACGCAAAAAAGAAATAATAATTTTATTTTAGTGTAAATTGGTTGCTGCCGAACAAAAACAACATCTACTGCAAAAGTCTGCATTTGCGTGTAAAGAGGACGACAAGAATGGGCCTGCCAGACCAGAACCAGCTCTACGCCTATTACCTGTCGAGGTGCGGCCACCACGGCGTGCGCAAGCCCCACAGGGCAGTGCTCGCGCTCCTCGCCGAGGACACGTCAGCGCGTGCGCTGCGCCTCGACGCGGAGG
>JASAOP010002488.1:0-26633 GCA_030849055.1 Crithidia thermophila | reverse complement strand
CCAGATCTATATTGCTACAAGCTATAAAAAGGATGGCGAAAGAAGGAGAAGGTAGGCAGTGCTGAAATAGGTTTTATAAGCGTTGGCATTTCAAAAGAGATTGTTTATCATTGATAACATTAATGTGGGTATTGAAACAAATAGCAATCAGCTCCTCCCTGTTTTGCTTTTTCGCTTCCACATAATTTAAACGACTATGAGCATTTGAATTTGTAGACGCGTTGGAGTACACATGTCGTAAGCTAACGTCCCAATTCAAAGAGAAACTACTTGACAGCTACTGTTTTTCGCTTAACGTACTTTTTGGTAAGGACAGTGGTAAATAAAAAGCGGAGACATTCATAAAAGTACATTCAACAACCAATCTTGTTCACCAAGAAAACACAAGGAAAAAAGAGCTGAATACGGCTTTCTGCAAACGATACGTGTGTGCGGAAAAAGCAAGACACCGAAAAAAAAAAAAAAAGAAAAGAAGGACGTCACAACCTCGGGATTCACGTCCACAGGCACTACGCAGTCAACATCGTGCCGTCGCTCTTCTTCTCCTTATTTTTTTCCCCTCCGCTTACGTCTTGCAGAGGAAGAACTCTTTGATGGTGAAGGGCTTGGCGTGCCGCGAGCGCACAAACCGGTTCACAGCGTTCATGAAAGGCACCATCAGCTCCATCGACGCCGTCAGCGCCGCCACTGATGAGATGATGATCGTGAAAGCGGTCACGTCTACGTCGATCGGCAAGTTACCTGTTGGCGCGCGAAAGCTCAAATTAAACGATGGATCCCGATTCGCGTTCGCCGATTCGGTGCTGCGCGGCCCGCCAGCGCCAGCGTCTGCGATCTGCGCCGCCAGTTCCCGATTCCCCCCGTCTGGCGCGCCGTCGAAGCTGTAGTTTTCATTTGGGTGGAGGGTGTGCACGTTGTTCGCGTTGTCCGCGTAGGCCGGCACGACGAGAACGTTGTCGGCATCCTGCTCAATGACGGAGCGCGAGACAAAGGTGTTCTCGAGCGCGGCCCCGGTGCGCACCATCGCCTGCCGCATCGCGCGGTTCTGTGTCAGCATCATATCCTTGTGAAGCTCGTAGAAGGCGGCGTCCATCATGCCCTTGATGAGCACAAAGTCGCTGAAGCGCTTCACCGACTTCTCCACCGTCCACTCCAGTGGCATGTTGACGGCGTCGATCAGGTCTTGAAAGACAACGCGGCTGGCCGTCTCGAGGTCCGCCAGCAGGGGTCGCAGCGCCGTCATCATCTTCACAATGATCGGGTGCGGCGGGGTGGTGCGGGGGCGGTGCAGCAGCTGCAGACCAAAGAGCCAAATCTCCAGTCCGGCACAGATGTGCTGCAGCAAGATCTGCATCCGCTGCACCTGCTCGGTCGGAAAAGGGCTCCCAATCAGTGCCGGCTCCTTTGCGCAGATGAGCACCCACTGCTGGGACTGGTTGACAAGGTCGTTGATGCCGCGCAGGTGGTCAGAGACGATCGTGAGACGGGCCTGCACCACGTCCGGCGGCTCCCGCCCCTCCGTCAGCCCATCCACCGTGGCGAGTATCGTGATGGTGGCGGACATCTTCTTCTCCGCAAGCGAGCGCTTGTTCCACAGCACGCGGTACGGGTTAATCGGGAACATCATCGTGCAGATGATGAAGTACGACATGACAGCGAAGCTGTTGTCCACCACACGCGCGATCATCGTAACGCGGTTGTGGGCAATGCCGTAGGCGGCCGGCGCGATGAAGCTGGCGTACCACGCGACGTGCATGTAGCGGACGTTGTCGCGGAAGCACAGCGCGATGAAGGAGCCGCAGACGACGACGGCCATTTCCTGCACGAAGGAGTGCGTCTTCCACTTGGCGATGTAGCCAATGACGAGGGCGTAGGCCATGCCAGTGATGCGGTGTACGCCGACCTCGATGGACTCCGCAACGGTCGGGAGACCCATACCGAGGATGATAGACATGCCGAAGAAGTACGTGTCGATCGTGTCCTCGGCGTTCAACTTCATCGTGAAGGCGGCGGCCACGAGGTAGGCGCAGGCGAGCCGGATGCCGTCTTTGAAGTTGTACACGTCCGCCTTGGTGCGCAGCGTGAAGCGACCGAGCAGCTTGCAGCGAAAGTCGTTCCAGAAGTCCAGAAAGAAAAACTCTAAAAAGCGCCGCCACGTGCTCTTGTACTTCGTCGGGTCGAAGGCGGCCAGCTTTTCCGCAAAGGTGTGAAGTTCGTCCGCCTGCAGTGCGAGCAGGAGGTGGAAGTAGAGGAACGAATAGAAGGCCGGCGCGTCCGTCGTCTCGGCTTCGCGTGCGGCGACGTAGCGGCGACACGACTGCATCGCCCGCAGCAGCGCATCCTTCGTCACCTGCAGACGCTCGAACGGCACCCGCGAGATGGTTGTGGCTGGCACGAGTGACTCGCCCAACTCGTTCAACACGTCCTGCAGCGCGGCGATGAACTCGTCCACCGGCTCCTGCATAATTTTCTTCCACTGCACCTGCGCCGCGCGCGTTTCGCTGGACGACATCGAGGTAAAAACGCGCGCGCCGGTGCAGGTGGCGTTGAGAATGACAAGCAGCCGCTTCAGCAGCGTCAGACGCTCGTTGCGCAGTTGGTTGTACAGGCTGCGTTCGAAGGGCTCGTACATGATAAAGAAGAGAAGTCCAGGAATCGTCTTCGCGGTGGAGCCGAGCTCGTCGCACGCCACCTCCGACGCCGCGACGTTGCCCGAGTAGGCGCGGCCTGACCACACGCCAGCGCGGAGGTCGTGGCAGATGGTGCCGACCTGCTTCCACGACCGCTTGAACACCTCGTCCGTGTAGCGGGACATGAGCATTGGGTACGGGATGAAGGCCTGGAACATGGCAAAGCACACACCCATCATCAGGTCCGCCCCCGCGTTGGCCGCCGCGGCCATGTTCGTCCCACCCGAGGAGCGCACGAGTTGCATGGCGATAATGGTGTAGCTCATCAGCAGCCGCCGCGAGCGGAAGTTTGTGAAGAAGGACACAAACACAATGGCCGTGAAGGCGAGGCCCCACCACGCGGCGGGGTGCGCCGTCATATTCAGTGCTGCCACAATGGTGCCCCAGATGATGATCCACACCGCGCCTTGAATGACAAGGACGCTGCCGGCCAGCTGCTGGCCCAGGTACAGCTTCGTGTTCGCCGTGCCCACCACCGCCAGCAGCGAGCCGGCGGCGAAGTGTGACTTCGTGTTGTCGCTAAAGGCGAGGATGCAGAGCGGCAGCGTGACGAAGGCAGCCGTCTTGAGGGCGATGTAGATCGGGGAGATGAGGCTGTACCGCACCCGCCACAGCTGGGCGTAGGTGAAGCCCTCCTCCTCCACGTCGCGGTGCATCTCCACCACCAGCGGCGGTGCCTCCATCGGCGTGTCCGCGGCGGCGGCAGTGGCGTACGTGGCGCTGGACGGAGCCTCGCGCAGCCGCGACCGCCGCCCTCGCGCGACGTAGCCCACAAAGGAGCCGCCATCTTCCTTCCCTTTGGTTGTCAGCTCCACCGATGGTTGTTGCGGTGGTGAAGGGGAGGGGGACGTGGCGAGCGCCGAAGCACCCGGGCTGGTGGTGCCGTCGGCTGTTGTACCATTTGCATTGCGCGGTGGCGCGGAGGGAAGGCCGAAGGGCTCGTGCTGCGGATTCTCGTCGGCCACGCCGGCGTCGTGTTCTTCGCGGCTGCTGTTTGAGTACACGTTCATGAGCACCACAGGATGAACGGTGGCGCAGCAGCCAAAAAAAGAAAAGGGGAAGAAAAAGCAGCGATCTTAAACTAACGACAGAAAACAAATTGGTCTATTTTTAGAAGAGAAGCAAAGGAGTGAAAGACCAAAGAGGATCTACTGTAAAATAGGAAGAGCAAAGAACAGAGTGGTAAGCGCTACGCCAGAGTGGCTGATAAAAAGTAATGATTGTAATGGAAGTAAGTGAACATGTGATGTACAACGCTTGTCAAGAAAGAAAAAAAGATTGTTTTTAATTTATTGATTTTGGCTTGTAGTAAATATTGGAGAAAAAAACAGAGCAGGGCATGCGCCTTTCTCGCTACTCAGATAATAGCAATATTTACGCGAGTGTTCAAGAGACGAAGCAAAAGGCACCCCCAAAAAGCCGTTTAATATCGTCAGTAATCTCTGCTTCGAGAGAAGATTGCACCGAGGCAGACGGTGCAGACTGACGTTATAGAGCTCAGAGATCTGAACGAACACGAATGGAAACAAGTTAGCGCGTTGATATGCATGCAACGGCGTGCAAGGGTTCCGAGTAGTTTATAGTCCACGCAGTAGAGAGAACAAAGACCGAAATGATGGCGCAGGAAGTGGGAGAGTTGAATAAGCCGCAAGCAACACGCAAAAAAGTAAAAAAATAAACGTTGTTCTCGTAAAGAAGGCGATGTCGCTACGGTGCTCGTGACAAGAAAAAAAATGCCTTACGTCCGCAACATGTACCTTTCCCTTTCGAATGTTCGACGAGAGGAGAAAAAAAAAACTAGATTGTTTCGAAGCTGTTGCTAAAAGCACTGATGCAAAAATCTTTTCAGCTGTACTTTCAATTGTCTCGACTCCTGAACCTCAAAGCAAACTCTACTCAGCCCAACTTAACTGTTTTCATCATTTGTTTTTCTTTTCGCTCACTGCGGTTCGAAGTACGTTTGCGAGTGTCGCAACTGACGATTAGATTAGAGAACATTAAAATCAGTGAAAATAAGAAAAGATGAAGGGTGGAAAGGCCCGTCTTCGCGCAAAATACAAGCAGCATCACAAAAAACAAAAGCAATAGTTGAAGGAAGACAATAGAAAACAGAAGCTGCGTGAGCTGATTGAGCGACGTCGTTTTCTATCTCATCGCTGCGGGAAGAGCCGTAGAAACGCAAATCCAGGACAAAGAAAGGGAAAAAAGAAGGAGTTTAAGATTGGATAGCAACGTTCCGAAAACTGATGAAGAGACGTCGTAGCTGCAAAACGAAAATAAAGCAGGAGCCTATGAAAAAAAAAATGTGTTGATGTACAGACGTTGTGGATGTGGAGGTGCAATGACGTCACACCCATAGACGCACACACACACACTTGTGAATTAAGCTTCCTCACATCACCACGCCGTACCTTTTTATTTTCTTTCCTCAGTTCTGCGCTCCCGTCGTTTCCAGCTTGGCATCACCCATTGGCTGCAGCACGCTGACAATGACCGGCTTGCCCTTGGGGTCAAAGTAATGCGCGACGTTCATCACGTCCTGCGGCGTCACAGAGAGCAGGGCATCGCGCATGAGCTGCTTCGTCGGCTGCCGCACATCGTTGTAGAAGTACGCCTCGCCGTAGGAGTCGGCCGCGTAAGGAGAGTCGATGGAAGAGAAGAGGCGCAGCTTCGCCTCGTTGACGCTGGCGTCGGTGATGTTCTTCTTGTCCGTCAGCCACTCCCCAGCCTCCAGGAAGGCCTTCGTCGTCAGCTCGGGGCTCGGGTCGCGGTAGCTCGACATGGTGATCCCGCCTACCTCACCCCGCAGCGTTGCGGCACAGTTGGAGCCGTACGCGCCGCCCTCCTCCCGCACGCGGCGGTGCAGGTACTCGTTGCACAGCAGCAACACCGCCACCCGCACACGGGCCTCGTCTGGGTGGCTCCAGTTCAAGTCGTTTGGCATGGCAAGGCCGACGAAGGAGGTGTCGATCGGCAGCTTCTTGTCGATGTTCGTGATCCCCGCGGACACGCTGCGGGGTGGGAGGTAGAGGTGCGTCTTGGCGTTCGAGGAGCGACTTGGAAAGAGATCGAGAAAGCCCTTCATGAGCTGCTCCACCTCCTCACGGTGGCCCTCCTCGCAGGTGGCCCACATCACGCTGCGGCTCATGTCCGCCGCCATCTCGCTCGTGAACTCTGCGTAGTCCTTCAGCAAGTCCCGCACGGCCGTCTGGCAGTCGTCGGTGCCGCTCTGCAGCTTCTCCAGCATCTCCGACGCGTGCGTCGACTGCGCGAGACCGAACCAGTGCTCCCGCAGCTGCCCGCGGTGGGTCAGTTCGGCCACAGCGCGCGTGACGGCGTAGCGGTTGCCTTCGCTCTGCAGCGACTGGATCGCCGACGTGCACGCCATCTTCATGTTCGACAGCGCGCGCGAATACACGTCCGCGTCGTCGGCGCTCACGCGCGGCTCCAGCAGCGTCGTCCCGAGCAGGTCGAGCGCCTCCTTCAGCTTCTCCTTGGTTGTGTAGAAGCCGTACGCGGTGCCGGTGATGGTGGTGCTCTTGTGCAGGTACGACTCGTTCAGCAGCGGCGTGAAGCCGAAGCCGCTGCAGGCCAGCTCGGCGGCGATGGAGTGGTCCTTGTAGGACAGCTTCCCGGCACCGGTGCGGCCCATCAGCGACTGGACAAAGAGCAAATTCTGCGGCACGCTCGCCAGATCGCCCTTCACGACAGCGTCCGTCAGCGACGTGTGGAATGGGACGAGACCGTGCACGTAGACGAGGCCGTTGGTTGGGTAGGGGATAGTGTAGATGGCGCCGCTGCTGTGCGAGAGCCGGCTGCGCTGCGGCTCCGGCTCGGCGAAGGATTCGACAGGGATGTCGTCGATGCGCAGGGTGGGCAGGACATCCTTCGGCTGCGGGGCACGCAGGCGGGCCAACCAGTCCTTCGTCTCCTTCTCAATGCGATCCTTGTCCGCTTCCGTGGCGGAGGCGTTGACGGCCTCATCCGCGGCCTTCAGCTGGTCCTGCAGCTTGTTCAAGAAGTCCTTCTTGGCCGAGACGGAGATGATGGCGCGGTGCGGGTTGCTCAGCAGGTGCGACTCGATGCGCGGCAGCAGCGACGCGGCGTTGTCCTTCTCCAGCTGCTGCAGGTGCGGCAGCCAGTTGATGAAGTCGAGCGGGTTGTTCTGCGCACGGCACAGCCCCATCGCGCAGAGGCCCGTGCACGTGTTCAGACCGTAGTCGGCGGAGCGGTGGCGGTGCTGCAGCTCCTCCTGAAAGATAACAGAGCGGACGCGGCGCTCGTCGAAGCCGTCCTGCTGCACGCTGCGCAGAGCAGACTCGACAGCCGCGAGCACCTCGCCCTCCGCGTTGGCCCGGTCCTCGTCCACGCCGGCCACGCCGTACGTGATGACAGGGGAGGAGAGGAAGAAGGCGTAGCCCTTCATCGGCGCGTACTTGCTGCCGATTTGCGACTCGATGAGGTTCTTGAACATCGGCGAGCTCGGACCGCTGGAGAGAAGGCTGTCCAGCACGCTGAGGGCCACAATGTCCTCGAGCTTGTTGCTCTCCTTCGGCACGCCGTACGAGACGGCGACGCGCTTCTGCCGCTGCGGGTTGCCCATGGCGTCCAGCGGCCCATCCAGCTGCACCACCTTCGGCTCCACGAACCGGTTCTCGTCCGTCAGCGTCGGCACAGTCACCCGATCCCCACGCGAGAAGTCCCGGAAGTACGCGCTGAGACGCTCCATGTGCTGCTGCGGGTGCTGGTTGCCGTAGGTGAAGGTGATGCTGTTGCTGGGGTGGTAGTGACGCTTCTGGTAGTAAAGCAGCTCGACGTAGCTCAGCTTCAGAATGTCGGGCGGGTAACCGCCGGAGGTGTAGGTGTAGTGGGTGTGCGGCAGCATCGTCCGCATGAGGGAGCGCACGAAGCAGTTGTTCGGGTCAGAGACGACCCCGCGCATCTCGTTGTACACCACACCGTTGTTGATGAGCCGACGCGCACGCTTGCCCTGGTCCGCGCCCTCCTTGGCGCTGTTGCTGCTGCTGCTGGTGGTGGTGTCGTCGCCGGACTTGTCCTCCAGCTCCACGCGGTGGCCCTCCTGCTTGAAATCCTCCTCCCGCAGCAGCGGGTGGAAAACGGCGTCGAGGTAGACGTCCAGCAAATTCTGAAAGTCTTTCTCATTCGTTGTGGAGAAGGGGTAGAGGGTGTAGTCGGAGCCCGTCATGGCATTCATGAAGGAGCTCAGCGAGCGCTTCAGCATGTTGAAGAACGGGTCCCGCACTGGGTACTTGCGGCTGCCGCAGAGCGTCGTGTGTTCCAGCACGTGCGAGGTGCCCTTGTCGTTGAGAGCGGGTGTGCGGAAGCCGATGCAGAAGGTGTTGTTGTTGTCGTCCACGTCCACGTGGTAGTACAGAGCACCCGTGGCGACGTGCTCCATCTCGTACGCCACCAAGTGCAGGTCGTCAATGCGGCGTATCTTCAGCAGCGTGAAGCCGTGCATGTCCGTAAACACCAGGTCCGGCCGACGCGAGTTGCGCGGCGCAAAGCGGCGAACAGTCGAGCGCAGCATCTTGCCTCTCTCCTGTGTTGACTCTTTTTTTTCTTTAAGTTTCAACCGCTAAAGTGGATTACGAGTGCTCTTGTGAGTGATCACCACAAGAAACTGAAAAAAAAAACGAAAAAGGGCGAATACAGTAAACAAAGTAAGGGCTTAAGTGGGGCGGCCAGAATTAATACGTGTCTTTGTGAATATAAATGTTTTAGTTTTTTTTTTTTCGATGAAAAAAGAAGGAGGGAGTGCCCAACAAAACAAAAAAGACTCTTGCAAAAAGAGTATGTCGCACAAATACACAGAAGTTTCGCAAACTGGGAGAGAGAGCTATGCAATAACAAGCGAGGAGAAGTATCAAACAAGTTAACGAAAAGCACACCAACAAGGAAGGTGTAGAAAACCTCTCGAGAGAGTACGTTGCACTGCAAAATAGAAAACGTCAACAAAAACCAAATGTACCAATTGAAAAAGAATGTGTTCGAGCCGAATAACGATTAAAGAAAACAGTGACGAAGCAAACAGAGATAAAGAGAACGAAAAAAGTTTCAAACAATTGCAGGTTTCTTTCAACTCCGGTCAGATGTGGACTCCGTTTGAGGACCAAACAAGGAAAATCTCTCACTTGATATATATAAACCTATTAGTGGCGTGCTTTGGAAGGTAAAACGGTGACAGCCTGGGGTCCTCGCTACTTATGGTGATGACAACGAACCCGTTTCCTTTCACTCGTTTTCGATAGCAAAGTGAGAAAGCACTCTTAAGCGCAATACGTGTTCGATTAAATGTTGTTGAGGTAAGAAAAGGAGAAGGAAAAGAGAGGCGACAAGCCACATAAATTAACGGGACTTGAATAAGAAAAAAAAAAAGCAGCATGAGAAAACAAAACTGAAGAAAAGATTTACTTTTCTTTTCCTTTTTGCTCCTTGAACACGATTTGTTGAGGTTTGCTGCGTGTTAGGACACCTTTCGGCAGCTTCCGGCATCTCTGTGTGACCATGAAAAGCGAGCCAAACAATCTCAGTGCTTTTTTCTTTCTAATATAAAACCGGAAAACGCTTTCGTATCGCAGCTCTCCGGTCTTTCTTCCTTTCTCGACTTCAAATTTAGGATTAGCAATGTAACATTGGCAAATTATCTTATTGGAAGTGATCAGCAACAGCTTTGCGTCCTAGAAGGTGTTACCCCCGACTACCGCGACAGAGCTGAAGTGTGCTCACGTGTATAGAAAAAAAAAACTCATTTCCTCTTACAGTCTTTCAGAGCTGACGCGTGCTGAACAAAACGATTCACTTTACACAGTCCCGCACGCCGCGAGAGACAAACACATGAGAACGACACTAAGCATAACTTAGCAAAAAAAAAAGAGGAATTTACAAGAGTGAAAAGAAAGGACAGTAAGACTTGCTTACGTATCGTTGCAGGTGGAGCGCGACAACTCATGAGTGGTCACGGAGTAAGCAGTAAGTGCAGCAACGGTGTTACCCATACACACATTAAAAAAAGAGATCAGAAAAAAAAAAAACAGAAAGAGAACACTACCAAAAGGTCAGTCGCATCCGCATGCTCACTGCCTTTGCTTGCAAAACAAGACACAAAAATCATCAACCAATGCTTGACGCCGTTTTTGCTCATCAGTGCTACAGCGCACTTTATTTAAACAAACTAAAAATGATCGGGCAGCAACGCAAAGGGAATACAAACAAAACTGATCGCCACCACAGAAAAACGGGGGGAAAATAATAAAAACACAACGCCCTCTTCTAAAGTCGGAAAAAATGAGAAAACCAACGAGAAAAAAAGGTTAATTCACACTAATTTCTCTTCTTTTTTGGTACAAAAAGGAAGTATCGTTGAAGAAAAAAAAACTTGAGCAGCAACCTTTCACAGCGCTGCAACTCTTTGTCCCTTTTTTCGTCCCGCTCACTTCCTCTCTCATCTTAATCGTAGGCGAGCGAGGAGCTCAAGTTGAGCTCCGCGCGCTCTACATCCCAGCCCTTGCGCGCAGCGTAGTCCTCCACCTGGTCCTTCTGAATCTTCCCCACCGCGAAGTACTTCGACTGCGGGTGCGCAAAGACCAGCGCGCTGACGGACGCCGCCGGCATCATCGCGTATGACTCCGACAGCCGCACCCCGGTGCGCTCCTCGACCTCGCCGACGCGCCACATCGTCACCATCTCCGTGTGGTCGGGCTGCGACGGGTAGCCCGGGGCGGGGCGGATTCCCTGGTACTGCATCTGGATGAGATCCGCCGTCTCGGCCGTCTCCTTCTCCACGTAGCCCCACAGGTCCGTCCGGATAATGCGGTGCACCTCCTCGGTGAAGGCCTCGGCGAAGCGGTCCGCCAGCGCCTTGATCATGATGGAGCGGTAGCCGTCGTTGTCCTTCTCGTAGCGGTCGCTCATCTCATCAGCGCCGAAAATGCCGACGACGAGGCTGCCCAGGTAGTCCGGCGCCACGCCTTTGGGGGCGATGAAGTCCGACAGGCACAGGTACGGCTCCCCGCGCTCCTTCTCCGCTTGCTGGCGCAGACCAAAGAAGGTGCCGATCTTCTCAGTTCGCGTGTCGTCCTTGTACACCTCGATGTCGTCCCCGTTGCTGTTCACCGGCATGAGCGTCACGACGGCCTTGGCGTGGAAGCTGCGGGTGGCGATGATGTCCTTCAGCATCTCCTGCGCATCGTCGAAGAGCCGCTTGGCCTCCGCGCCGACGGTGGGGCAGTTGAAGAGTTTCGGGTAGCCGCGATTCGGGTAGGTGCCGCGCACCTGCCACACGGAGAAGAACGGGTTCCAGTCAATGCGGCTGGCGATGACCTCGAGCGAGTAGTCGCTGATGGTGATGGTGCCCAGCTTGTTCGGCCGCGGCGCCGGCGGGTTGGCGACGAAGTCGATCTTCAGCGGGTTCTCGCGACAGAAGGCGAGGGGCTTGTAGACGCGGTCCTTCAGGTTCGCCAGGTAGTCCTCCGCGATCTCCTTGTAGGTCTCGTGCACCTCGTCCCAGAAGTCCTCGTCGTTGTTGCCGAGCATGTTCGACACCGTCACGACGGATTTGCTCGCGTCCAGCACGTGCACCGTCTTGGCGTAGTGCGGCTGGATCTTCACCGCCGTGTGCTGCTTCGACGTCGTCGCCCCGCCCACCATCAGCGGGATGGTGAAGCCCATCTTCTTCATCTCCTTTGCGACGTGCACCATCTCGTCCAGCGACGGTGTGATGAGGCCGGAGAGGCCGATCACATCCACGTCGTGCTCCTTCGCCGCGGCGAGGATCTTCTCGCACGCCACCATGACACCGAGGTCGATCACCTCGTAGCTGTTGCAGCCCAGCACGACCCCGACAATGTTCTTGCCAATGTCGTGCACGTCGCCCTTCACCGTCGCCATCAGCACGCGCTTCGGACGCTCCGCCGACTGCGCCCCGCCGCCGCCGCTGGCGTTCAGCGCTGCCTTCTCGGCCTCCATGTACGGAATGAGCACCGCCACCGCCTTCTTCATGACACGGGCGGACTTGATCACCTGCGGCAGGAACATCTTGCCGCTGCCAAAGAGCTCGCCGACTTTGCTCATGCCGTTCATGAGGGGCCCCTCGATGATGAAGAGCGGGCGGGCGTACTTGCCGCACGTGCGGGCCTCCTCGACGTCGCTCTCGATGAACTCGACGATGCCTTTGATGAGGGCGTAGGACAGCCGCTCCTCCACCGGGGCGTTGCGCCACTCATCGACCTTCACCGCCTTCGCCTCGCCCGCGCCGCCGGCGCCCTCGGCCTTCATCCTCTCCGCGTACTCGAGAATGCGCTCCGAGGCGTCGGGGGTGCGGTTGTAGATGGCGTCCTCGACCAGCTGCAGCAGGTCCGGCTCGATGTCGGTGTACACGGGCAGCGCGCCAGCGTTGACGATCGCCATGTCCATCGTGCGGTCGGAGATGGTCTTCTTAAGAAAGGCGGAGTGGATGGCCATGCGGATCTTCTCGAAGCCGCGGAAGGAGAAGCTGAGGTTGGAGAGACCACCGCTCACCTTCGCGCCGGGCAGGTTCTTCTTGATCCACTCCGCGGCGTTCATGAAGTCGATGGCGTAGTTGTTGTGCTCCTCCATGCCCGTGCAGATGGTCAGCACGTTCGGGTCGAAGACGATGTTCTCGCCAGGGAAGCCGTCCGCGACGAGCATGTCGTACGCCCGCTTGCAGATGCGGATCTTGTTCTCGCAGTCGGCCGCCTGCCCGTTCTCGTCGAAGGCCATCACGACCACCGACGCCCCGTAGCGCCGGATCAGCCGCGCCTGCCGCAGAAACTCCTTCTCGCCGACCTTGAGGGAGATGGAGTTGACGATGGGGGTGCCCTGCGTGCACTTGAGACCCGCCTCGATCACGTGAAACTTCGACGAGTCGATCATCAGCGGCACCCGCGCCACCTCGGGGTCGGAGGCGAGCATGTTCAGGAAACGCGTCATGGCCGCCACGCCGTCGATGAGGCCGTCGTCCATGTTCACGTCGAGCACCATCGCCCCCTCCTCGACCTGCTTGCGGGCCACCGCGAGACACTCCTCCCACTTGCCCTCCTTCACCAGCTTCTTGAAGCGCAGGGAGCCGCTGATGTTGCACCGCTCGCCAATGTTGCAGAAGCCGATGTGGTCGGTGAAGTAGAGCGGCTCCAGCCCGCTGATCACCATCGTGTGGTTCGGCTTCCCTTTCGGCCGCGGCGGCACGCCTTCGACCGCCTTGGCGATGGCGCGGATGTGATCGGGGTTGGTGCCGCAGCACCCGCCGACGAGGTTCAACCACCCACTCACGGCGAAGTCGCGGATGTCGCGTGCCATGTCCTCCGGTGTCTCGTCGTAGCCGCCCATGGCGTTGGGCAGGCCCGCGTTGGGGTAGCACGTCACGTAGCCCTCGCTGATCTCCGACAGGCGCTCGATGTACGGCCGCATCTCGCGGCAGCCGAGGGCGCAGTTGAGGCCGATGGAGATGATGTTGCCGTGCCGCATGGACGAGTAGAAGGCGTCCACCGTCTGCCCGCTGAGGGTGCGGCCGGAGAGGTCGGTGATGGTGCCGCTCACCATGATCGGCACGCGGGTGTAGCCCTTGTCGTCGAAGAGGGTGTTGAGCGCAAAGAGGGCCGCCTTGGCGTTCAGGCAATCGAAGATGGTCTCAATCAGCAGCACATCCACCCCGCCATCGAGCAGCGCCGAGGCCTGCTCCGTGTAGGCGGCAACGATCTCGTCGTAGGTGATGTTGCGGTAGTCCGGCCGCTCCACGGAGGGCGAGATGGACGCGGTGCGGTTCAGCGGGCCGAGGCCGCCCGCCACAAAGATGCGCCGACCGGTTTCCTTCGTTGCCTGATCAGCCGCGTCGCGGCAGAGCTTCGCGGCTGCGAGGTTAATACGACGAACGAGGTGCTGCGTCTCGTAATCCGCCTGGCTGACCGCCTGGGCGTTGAAGGTGTTCGTCTCGATCACGTCAGCGCCGGCGACGGCGTACTGGTAATGCACGTCGCGCACCTTGTCCGGCTGCGTGAGGCAGAGAAGGTCGTTATTGCCTTTCAGATCTTTGGTCGCGTTCTTGAACTCAGTGCCGCGAAAGTCTTCCTCCTCGAGTTTGTAGCGCTGCAGCATCGTACCCATGCCGCCATCGAGGATGAGGATGCGCTGCTGGAAGAGCGTCTCCAGCTCCTCAAAGACGGGGCTGCGATTGCCAGACATTTTCGCTTCCAACGCACACACACACACACACACACAGACACAAATAGTTAATTTAAGGTGAAACAAGAAAAAAGAGGTGAAGAAACCAAAGCAGGTATGATGAGCGATTTGATGGCTAATGGTGTCCTCAATTAATTAGCGATCAATACGACAATAAATAAAAAAGTCAGATTAATTAAAAAAAAAAAAACAACAAAGACGAAACTGGCTGCCGCTGGCGGTTGTGAAGAAAAGGAAATTTATAGAAAAAAATTCCTAACACAAACACACAGACACTAGCGCGCGCTAAGCTATATTTCAGCAGTTCTCTTACAAGAAAAGCACGACGCGCGTTTCAAAACTTAAACAGAAACAAAAAATAGAAAGGTAAGGAATGACAGGGCTGCAAAGCGATTGAACAGCGCCAAAAGACACAACAAATGAGCAGATGGTAAAGACTTATAAATTTATGATGTTCTTTCTTTCTCTTGCTATACTGTTGGTTTTTAAATGCAGAAGAATTAGAAAAAAGCGGCGGTTGAGAGAGTGAGGAAGAATTGAAGAGAGTAATGCTGTGAAACGAAGCAGTGAAGGGGAACAAACACCTTTGTTCCCTCTCCTCTGTTGTCTTCTAAAATCTTTAAAGAGCAAAAGCAAAAAAATAGCATAACAGAGTCCTGTCAGTCGTACCCAGTTTAAAAATACCTTTCTTTTAGCTTACTCCAAAGTGACCAGACTTCTGCAGGTCTTTTTCTCTTCCCAAATGACTGGGCAAACTCCCCCCACATTGCCGGTTCTTAGATTCATGAGCTCATGCAATCAAAGATACCATCAGCGCTTGCATTTTGCATCATTAATAGAAACTGTCGCACATGCTTCTTTGCAAAAGCGTACTCATTTTGCAGATCGTTGCAAAACAAACAGTCCGTTGCGACGGTCCTTTCAACAACTATTTTAGACACGCACAGTTGTCTTCGCCAGTGGAACATCTTTTTTATTTATTTTGCTTTCATAAACTTGTAGAAAACCATATAGGAAAGTGGAAAATGGCGGATAAAGCAAAAGAGAAGAGAAAAGCTACATTACACACACGAAACAACAGAGTTGAATACTTTCATCTAAAACCAGCAATAAAGATATAGGTCAAAAATTATTTAATAGAAAGCACTGGCGACACTCACGAAAAAAACAGACTTCTGAGCACAAAGAAACACAGCCTGTCCTCCGGGGAGTGCGCTTTGTTTGTTTGATCTCTCTCATTTTTTCACGTCGTGCAGTACGTTAGTCTTCAATCTCAATGACGGCGTTGCGAATACGTGCGGGTTCCTCGGGAGTTGCTGGGGCGGCGTTGTAGTAGTTCTGCACGTTCGCCCCCGGTGCCGTGCCGAAGTCGTACATGTCATCAATATCGTCTTCCTCCAGCCCGAACTGGGTGAAGTGGTGGCGACGCTCCTGGTAGCGGCTGACGGCGAAGACAGCCATGCCGCCACCGGCCAACACGCAGAGTGAGCAGAAGACGAGCACGCCGGAGGAGCGCTTCTGAATGACCACCTCGTCATCGCCAAAGGCGAACATGGACGTGCTGCCGACCACCGCACGGATACCACCCGCCTGCAGATCCGACGCGGGCAGCTGCACGAAGTAGTTCAGCCGCTCCGTCGTGTCGCACACGCCCTCGTTGCCCGCGTCGTCGCAGTCAAGGGTGAGGAAGACGTTCTTGTAGCCATCGGCGCTCTTGCGGCTGTGCACAATGGTGAACATTCCCTGTGGCAGGCAGAGCAGCCGCGAGAGGGTCTTGAGGAAGTCGTCAGGGATGTCCTTGGTGGTGAGGGTGACCTGCACGCTCTTGAACTTCTTCCACGGTGTCTTCGGGTCGTAGGTCAGCTTCGGGCATTTCTCCTTCGTCGTCGGGTCCGTCGGGTCCGGCACCGGGGCGGGCGATGAGTCGTCGGTGGCCGTGCCGGGGCCGACGTCGTCGATGGAGGGCACCTCCGTCCACTTCCCTGTCGCCTTGCGCCGGTAGCACACCTTGAAGGAGCCCTCCTCCTGCATGCTCCACGTCCAGGTGGAGTAAGTCGTGTTCGGGCCGTGGTTGTCGCCCGGCTCGAGGTCCGTCGCCAGCGGCACACCGGAGGCCGGCTCGCCTGAGTCGCACTCGTCCGTGAACCACACAAACTTCGCCTGGTCGCCGTCCTTGCGGGTGTCCAGGTCGTAGCCGTGAAACTTGATCGTCGTCGGCCGCTTCACCACGACGAAGCCGTTCTCGTCCAGCCCGCTGATCACCTCGTAGTAGGCCGGGTTGCCCGAAAACGCGGTCAGCACGGCGATCTCGTACGACGTGTTGGCGCCGTTGCCGCGGAAGCACACCCGGTACGTGTTCGGCTCGTAGAAGGTGGCCGCCCGTGCGCTGTAGGTAGCCGGG
This sequence comes from Crithidia thermophila, assembly GCA_030849055.1. NCBI lineage: Eukaryota > Euglenozoa > Kinetoplastea > Trypanosomatida > Trypanosomatidae > Crithidia > Crithidia thermophila. The sequence continues at coordinate 10,322 of JASAOP010002488.1, read as the reverse complement.
TCGTTCGGCATGTGCACCGAGGCCGGGATGCTGGAGGCGTAGTCCATCGTCATGACGTCGCCAGCCGGGTTGGCGCACGTGCCGAGGGTGTAGTCGACCAGCGTCACGACATCGTTGCGACTCGGTGCGTTGCCGTTGCCGTGGTCGAGCACCACGAACGTCCGCGGCGAGTCCTTCGTGTACACCGTGCGCGGCTCAATCGCCACAACGGTCGGAATTACCTCCGTCGTGGCGAGGGTGGGCGCCATGCTGAGACTCAGCAGCGCACGGATGCGCAGCGTGCACTTGCTGTTGCTGGCGAGGTTCTTGAAGATGATCGAGTACTTGCTGTACTCCGGCATACGGGCCGTCACCTCGGTCAGCGAGCCACCCGTCATGTCGCGGATGCTGAAGTCGCGGCTCACGGTGGCGCCGGACTTATTGACGTAGGAGGCACGCAGCATGAGCGCATACGCGTACTCGGTCTGGTGCTCGATAAGGCAGTTGTCGACTGTCTGGTCCACCTGCCCGCCGCGGATCGACGTTACCTCGAAGGCGAGGCAGTCCACCGAGATGCCTTTGTAGGAGTAGGAGAAGCTATAGAGCGCGACCTCGCCCTGCGCCGACGCGGTGGCCGACAGCTCCGAGCCACCGCAGGCCGGGTAGAGCGGCTTCTCCTCCGCGGCGGCAACGCTGACGTGCACGGACAAGACGAGCAGCAGCGCCACAGCCGCGGCGATCACCGTGCGTTGAACTCGGGGCATGATTCGAGGACAAAGGAAAAGAGAATTGAGGGGGGAAAAAATAGGTGCGAGAAACGAAAGAAAAACAGAAAACAGCTGAAGTGAAAGCAAGCGGTAAAAAAGAAAGGTGGAAGAAAGGCTGAAAATATAAAAGAGAAATACAAAGAGGTCTATGAGAATTCACCTCAATGACAAAAACTAATGAGCCACTGATTTCAAAAGTGTATGTATAGGCGGAGAGCTACTTTCGCAGTAACTTTCAAAAAGTAAAATGCTGAAACATTGGCGAAAGAGAAAGAAAGTGAGAGAGCCGTTGTCAAAAGTTCTACCGAAAGATAGCATTGCATTAAAGCGTTTATGCCAACAGTAAAGTAGTAGAAGCTTTTTTTTTTTTTACATTTGATGAACAGGGTGATCTGAAGAAAGTCATTTTACTGGCAGCAGAGCATTTTTCTGACACTTTTGCAGCCAAAAAAAAAAAACAGTTGACATGAAAATAATCTCAAAATGCAAAGAACACAGACAAACTCTTGCGCTTTGATTTTTTGCTGGCAAACTCGTCGAATTTACATCTCTGTGATTCTAAATTAAAGTCTTTTTTCGTTTTTGGTTGTCGGCATGTGAGAAGCACAAAAAAGAAATGAAGGGAAACAAAGATCATACACACACACAAAACTCCTTCCTACAAAAAAAACAAATACACACACTCGCAAATCCAGAAAAAAAAAAAAGCAAACGCGTAATTGTCAAATACACTGATCTTCTTGTTTCTGAGTGGATCACTTCTTTCCGGTCGACGCAGCTGTTGCCCCTTTCGGGTCCGCGGCGCCTGGCGCACCCGGACGCTTCGAGGCACCGCGCTCCTTGTGGAAGATGTCGATGGTCTTGATGTTCAGCATCGACATGCGCCACGCCACCTTACCAAGACGACGCTTCACCTGGTTGTCCAGCACCTGCTTCTGCCACGGCGACTCGAAGGAGTCATTCTTTTCGCGGTCGAAGAGCTCCTCCATGTACCAGTGCTGTGCAGCAATCTTGTTTTCATAAATGCCCGGGTACGTCCACTCCGGCCCGATGACGGGGTCCGTCTGCTCCTTAAAAATGGAGATGGGCACCGACATGCCCTCCTTGCCGTAGGTGTACATGTTCTGCGGAACGTCCTTCACCTCCACCAACTTCCGGTGCTCCAGGCGGCCCGTGTAGGCGTGCGCGAACTTGCGGCGCTCGCGGTCAAGCTCCATCTTGGTCGGCGCCGTGTCGTACGGCAGGTAGGCTTGCTTGTAGTCGGGCAGATCGCCTGGCTTACCGCTGCGCTTCAGCAGGACGGGGGTGGCTGCCAGGGCCCTCCTTAAGGTCGTGTGCCGCAGCATTGCTCTACTGGAGGGGGGAAAAAAAAAACAAGAAGATGCAGAAGAAGATGCAGAAGAAGAAGTGAATGAAGAAGCGATGGATACGCGAGCTGAAGCCTTCCACAACTGTGGAGGCACGGCGTAGAAAAAAAAGACACTTTTTTTTACGGACGACTTTCGATTGTACTCCCTTGAAAAAGTATCACTGAAAGCCACTTTTTCGACAGATTGAGCTATCGATTGTGCATTCACTGAACAATGCACAAGAGCATCCATCGAAAGAAGGAAACAAAAGCGCTTTCGCGCATCACCACATTTTTTCCCTGTCATTGTTGCATTTTAAATTTTTTCATCTGCGCTGCACACGCTTCTCGACGCTCACTCTTTTCCGTACGTGGAGGTGCTAAGGCCACGAATGCACCACCTCGTTCGGGCGACAGCGTTTGTGTGTTGCGCATCAGCTGCTTCGAGCCATTTCCGGTTTTCAGTTTTTTTTTGTCTTTTTTAATGATAACACTACTACTATACTCAAATCCTAGACACACAGTTAAACAAACAGAGTAAAAGAAAAAAAAAAGATAAACTGTAAAAATAGAAAACGTGTCACCACTCACACGACTTTGATGTAATGTGTCGACTGCCCTAATTCTTCTTTCTTGTGCATCACTTGAAGCTGTGATCCTTCAGATATTAGCTTCCTACGTCTTCGGCTTGCACAAAATAAAGACAAGGTGAAGGAAATCCAAAACACACACAAAAAAGAAAAATACCGGTACTAGCAAAGACGTGTGTAGTGGGCTGCGTAGTTCACCTCGCGCGCGCAGAGACAACGGCGTTGTCTTTAGTATAAGTGATAAGAGCAATAACGTACTAATTTCAAAAAAGGAACATCCTAACAGCCAGACGTAGTAAAGAAAACCAATCAACGCGCGGAAAAAAAAAGAAGGAAGAAAAATGAAAAGGAAAGAGAAGAAATTGAAATAGCTGACTAAATCGTCACCTCTAGCCATAGGCAGCGATGGCAATTCCGGGCATTTTCTCTTCCTTGCCCTGTCCTTTGTTTTTCTTTTTGCTTACCACGTCTTCTTCCAGTAGCGGAAGGTGGTGCGGCCGTAGATGCGCCAGTTCGTGTTCTTCTGGCCGTAGTGGAAGAGGATGCAGTTGACCAGACCCACCGTCGTGATCACCTTCCAGAACGCTACGCGGCGGTCGTCGTACTCCGACTCAGCGGACCAGCGCAGGAAGTTGACGACGTCCTTCGCCATCTGGCTGATCGTCGCCGGCGTGCCGTCCTCGTAGTCAACGAGGCCGTCCGACAGCGGCGGCGGCATGGAGAGCACGCAGCCCTTGAAGTACGGGTTCCAGAACTGGCCAGGCTTCACCTCCGGCGCGAAGGGCGGGATCTCCATCAGCTCCCCGTTGCCCCAGTTGTAGCCGGTGATGAGGGAGAAGATGTAGTCCGGACCACCCTCCTTGCCAAAGACGGCGTGCTGCAGATCCGGCGGCTCCGCGCCGTTGTTGGCGAACTGCGCCGCACGCTGGTTCGGGTAGGGCGTGGGCAGCGTGTCGGTCGGCTTACCCGGGCGGCGGTTAAGGTTACCCTGCGAGTCCGGCTCGCTGTCGATGACCTCGTACTGCGAGGACAGCTGCTTGATCTCCTCGCGCGTCATGAAGCCCTGGAAGTGGGTGAAGGTCATGCGGCCGAGGGAGTGGCACGGGGCAAAGACCTCCGTGTAGATCTGACGGCCACGGCGGACCGAGGGCCAGTCCAGGCTGTGCCAGATTTCGAAGCGGTCATTGTGGTTCCAGTACCAGTCGCGGTGGATGGGGTGAGCCTTCTTTCCCGCCATGATTACTCTACAGAAACGGGTGTGTGTGTGTGTTGTTGTTGTTTTGTGCGAAAAAAGTGTAATACAATTACGTTCCTACTATTCCTTTTACAGGATCTTACAAAATTATTACGGATGTAAACACCGCTGACTAAACTTTACTGTAGTGTGTGCAGCAGTGGGAATGGAGAAGCGGTGAAAAGAAAGAGGAAAAAAACCAAAATTAGATGTCAGGCAACAAGAAGGTGGAAAAATGGAAAAGAGGGTTTCGAGCAATGTTTTGAGAAGGTAAGTTCACATAACAGCGAGTGCAGCTTAAACAGCAAAAACTCTAAGACTCTACGGCTCTAAAAAGATAGAGCTGCATTTGGAGATTTGCGACAGGCGACATGAAATAAAAACCACGTTGCCGCTCCTTCTCAAAAAGTGCGATGAGACGCACGCTCCTAAAGTTGTTAACGCAGATATTAGTGTTTTATATCAACACACACGCAGCGCCACAACGCAGAGGTCAAATCTACACTGAAAATTCTTCACGTCGTTCTTTTTGAGAAGGCAAAACCAACGGCGAAAATACAAACTGTCAACTGAGATTCGAATGAAATGAAATCAATTTTTTTCTTTTAATAATGTTTACGATATGACATGCAGAAGACCACTCGTCAAGTACAGGGACAGCAAAAGAGGAGACGAAAGAGAAGATGGTTGGAAACACGAAAAGCCTTCGGAAGAAAGGAGCACAGAATAGGGCACTCTCTCTCTCTGCATGGAGATTTAAAAAGTTTTTTCTTCACTTGCTTCGCCTTTTCCTCCTGAAAACAAACTGTTTTAGAGAGCAACGTAGAGATTGAAAAAAAAAAGGAGCAAAAAAGAAGAAGAAGAGGTACACAGCAACCTCTACAAAGTAGTTACAAAAGGAAGAAGAGAAGTATTGCAACACTGATTCACCTAAGGGGAGAAAATAGGGGAAGAAACGCAATGTTTCCGAAGGGATAAAAAACCTCTCTTTTTCAGCTAGGGAATGGGTAAAGGGGAAGTTGGTGCCAAAAGCGGAGCACCTATGCAACTTCGACACAATCGTGTCCAGCAAACAAAAAGCAACAAAAAGCAAAGCACTAATACAGGAAAAAAAAGTCTCAGATCAATAGGGAAAACAGAAGAGCATAGTTGAGACTCAAAAGCCAGCAGGAGCAACATTAAAGAACGCAAAAAAAAAAAGGAAAATTCGATCACCGCTCGTTTCGACAGACATCCGATTCTACCTCTTTACATAAAAAAAAAGGAGAAAGAATAAATCATTGTCGTTACTGGAAGATAAACTCCATCGTGTCGAGTGCGCTGCGCTGCAGCACGCCATCCTCGGCGTAGACGGACACCTGCATCTCGCGCGACGAGGTCTGGATCTCGCAGACAATCGGCACGTAGTCCACGCGGTCCTTCGGCTGCACCGCGAAGGCGGCGATGCCGATGATGGTGTCGGAGTTGGTCACCTTGGTCTGGTAGCCCTGCTCCTCCAGCAGCCGGATCATGTTGTCGCGGCTCGGGATCGGCGACGTTGCGGAGGTTTTGCGCCAGCTCGCGAAGGAGGAGTTCTGCTTCGTGGTCTTGTACAGCTGCGTGAAGCTGGCGTCAGAGTCGACGTGGTACGGGGTGAAGAAGGTCGTGGCGAGGATGGGCAGCGACAGCACCACCGTGCACACGCGGCCACTGTCGTCGCCGCTGGTCGACTGGTACTGCAGCCGCACACTGGGCGAGGTGCCAAAGGCAAAGCACGAGCGCGCGGCGAAGTCGATGTGGATGGCGCCGCCAGGGGTGATGGTGGGGCCATCGTTGGTGCGGGACTGGAGAATGAGCCCCGCCTCCGCCCGGATTACCTCCAGCAGGACCTGCTTCAGTCCGTTGCCCGTCTTGTCGCGGATCGTGACACCAACGCGCATGTCCGCCCCGTGCGTCGTCTTGGTGCACTGCAGCTCCACCAAGTCGTTGGCGAAGAAGACGCCCTTCTCGGCGCGGGACAGCTGGAAGAGTCCGCGGCGGTGCTCCTGGTAGGCGCTGCGGATCTTCTCGATGTCCTGGTACGGCAGCTCCACCTCCAGCAGCGCGTCAAGCTCGGCGTTGCCTTGCTCCGCGCCGTCGCTGCGCGCCTGCGCCTGCGTCGAGAGCGACGAGAGGTCGTGAAGCTTGACGGACTGGCGCGCGTTGTCCTTCTTGCTGGTGCCGCTGGGCGACTTGGCCTTGTTCTTAGACGAGTGGTCAGAGTCGGAGGCGCCACGCTCGAGAATCTTCAGTGCCCAGATGTCCTGCACGCTGCTCTGCATGCGCTTCACCTGGTTCATGACGGTGTTCACGTCGTCGCGGAAGGGCGGCATCGGCTCGAAGATCTTCTCCATCACCTCCGACCTGGCGTTCTCGATGAGGGCGACGTACTCCACGGCGCGCTGCTGCAGCTCCGGGTAGGGGCTGTTGGTGTAGGTCTGCAGCGTCTTCACGATGCGCTCCCGCACCGCCACGTCGTCGTAGAGGGTGTAGAACTTGAGGAAGGTGCTGAGGATGATGCTCTGCGTCACGACGGAGGTGTAGGTCAGATGCTGCGACAGCAAGCCCAGCTGCACCATCGGCGCACTCTCCGCATTCAGCGCAATCTGGTAGCCGTACTCGCCCAGGATGAAGGCGGCCACCCGCGTCATCACCTCTGACGACTTCAGCTTCGAGCGCAGCTCCTGGAAGACCATGTTGGCGGCGCGCTTCTGCACAGCCGGGTCGTTCACGACCACCTGCACGACGCGGAAGGCGATGTCGGGCGGGCACAGGTCGCCGGCCTGCGAGACGATGGTGAGCATGATGTCGACGTACGTGTTGTAGTCCTGGCAGTACTTCTCCGACAGGAGGGCGATGGAGAGCACGAGGCTCGACTTAAAGTTGGGGTCCGTGGCCACAGGCAGGTAGGAGAGCAGCTCCTTGATGATGTCGTCCGCGGTGCTCGGGTTGCACATCGCCACCAGTACGTCGAGCGCCTTCTTGCGAATGGACACGTCGGCGTCGTGCAGGCCAACAATGATCTGCTGCTGGTACTGCCGGCAGTGCGACTGGAAGTCGAAGCCCGGCACGTCCACGAAGCTGAGACGCGCGAGGAGGCTCAGGCCGATGTAGCGCAGGTTTGCTTCCCGCTTGTCGGACAGGAAGGAGCTGATGACGGCGACGCACTCGAGAATGAGCTTCGACCCGACGTCCCACTGGATGCAAAGGGAGACGACCTCGAAGAGGACCGCGTTCATCGCGCTGACACGGTTCTGCGTGCCGCGCTGCTTCTGCTGCGTCTGCGCGTCCTTGAGCACTTTGTCGGTCGCCTTCACAATCTTGCGCAGGACGAGGATGATGCGGTCGCGCTGGTCAATCTCGGACGGGAGAGGAAAGTACTGCAGCAGCCGCAGCAGCTTTGCCTGCAGCCACGGGGCCGGCACGCCGTAGTAGACGTAGCCCGGCTCGGTGTGCTTCTCCAGAATAATGCGGGCCAGCACCTGGATGAGCCGCGCCGGGATCGCGGTGTAGAGGGACTCCGTCTCCTTGCTAATGCACCCGTTGAGGAAGGTGACGGCGCACATGCTGACGCCGTCCTGGGGCGAGAGCAGCAGGTCCGCCGCCTTAGGCACCACCGTTTGCAGGTCCACAATCTCCGGGTACTTGCGGTAGATGTGGAGGAGCGTCAGGAGGCCCTTCTTGCGGATGTGCTCGTTGACGGTGTCGTCCATCACGATGGAGTACACGCCCTCGTGCATCACCTCGACAAAGTCGCGACTGCCGGTGTTGGCGACGGCGGTGAGCGCCAGGTTGCGGTTAAGGTCGGACGTGGACAGGAGGTCGCGGTAGACGGTGTGCGTCGTCAGCGTCAGCAGGCCGCTGTTCTCGTTGAGCAGGACAGAGGTGGACAGGTAGCCGATCAGCTTGGCCGACGGACTCTCCTCGGACATCAGCTTCAGGCCCTCCATGTGGCCAAAGGTGATGGGGTAGCCGAGCATGGAGATGAACATCAGCTTGCACACGTACTTCTTGCGGTCGTAGGTGGTCATGCTGCTGTCGTGGATAAACTTGGCGCGGATCTTCGCCAGCTCCTCGTCCACGCGATTCTCCTCCTCCTTTTTGTTTCCAGTAGCCCGGCGGATATCCTGGATGAAGTGTGCCAAACCTCGCATGTCCATTTTCGCTAAAGAGGAAGTGGGTGAGGGGGTGAGTATACTAAGATGAAAAGAAAAATAAAGAAAAAGGTGTTAACTCTGCTAAGAGTTATGTAAGGGTGCTCCAGGCAGGAAAGTGCTGAATGGTGTGCGTTCACGCTGTCGCCACCCATGGTGTTGAAGCATTAAAAGAGAAGGCAAAGGAAAACAGAAGAAGATTTTAACGATGGCAAGAGATGATAAGAGAGTGCTGACAAAACAATTAGAGTCAAGAAACTCACTACTCTTCCTCTTTTTGCTTATCCTCAAAATCGCGCTCACAATGAAAGAGACAACCACATCAGTCTTTTCTGTCCTCCTGCAAGAATTTACATTCCTGAAAGCCCTGAGCAGCAGCAGCTACGTCAAACAGTTCTTCCTTGCATGTCTTTGCAAATCAATCAGCTTTAACGGAAAGTGTAGTCCCTACAGAGTTTGAATACAAACTTGCAGAAAATTTAAGAAAACCAAGTGCATCTATGACGATCTGTGTGCGCTTACAGGCACCTCCCCGGACGGTCCGGCGAGGGCGGGATGCCCACGTTAAAATCTATTCTTCGACGTCTCACCGGCGACTTGACCGCAAAAATGTGCGAGTCGACCTTCGCGTCGAGGCTTTCTATGGTTGTGTGCGGTTTGGATGGGGCAAGTTCCTGTGACGGTGAGGCAGCCGGCAGCGGCGCGCGTGCATCCGTCATTGGTGGGTCGCCATCCATGCGTCGGCGCTTCGTGAGCAGGTAGGACGGGATGCCTCCCCCGGCGCCTCTCTTCATCGCCGCGTTCCACGACATGTCACGCAGCGCCGCTCGCGACGGCGGTGTCGGTGCCGCCGCGGCGACGCTCTGCTCGGTTTTCTCTGGCAAAGCTTTCCCTTCACCAGGTGGGCTGGCGGCGACGTTACTCGTCACGCGACGCCGCTCCTTGTCGGATAAAAAGTTCCACGCATGCCGCGCATTCCACGACGCAAAGGTGAGCTCGAGCTTCTCCACCTCTCTGCTGCGATCCGCGCAGGCGGCGTCGAAAGTCGCCCACGGCGCCGTCAGCGCGTGTGCCTTGAGAAGCGGGGCTGTCACGCCACTGCGGATGAAGAGAATCGGCAGAACGACATCCTCCAAGCGACGGACCACCTTGCCGCGTGACCGTTGCCCCTGTGCGGCGTTCACGAGCATCTCGCCCAGCGCCAGGACAGCCTCCAGCAGCAGTCGCCCAGTGTTGAGGTCATTTTTCGCCTCCCCGCTGCCGCTCTCGATGGCGGCACGGGCGTCGTGGATGCACGTTAGCAGGTTGCTTGCTTGTGCCCCGGCAGCTACAGCTGGTGCGAAGATGCGCTCGTGCATCTCGTGAAGCGCCTTTTCGACTGCGTCCGGGTCTGCCGCTCGCTGTGCTGCACGGGTGGCGCACTCGAGAAGGTCGTTGTCCTTTTCCAAGCTCATCGACTTCACAAAATAAAAGTATAAGGAAAAAGAACACAGACACACACACCCACACGCACAATGCGAAAAAACTCGATGCTTCTGTCTTTGAAAAAAATAATATGTCAATCACTAGCTATTTCCTTGTTTGTTCCGAGTTTTAAAAAGGGAAGGGAGATCATTCCAAGTGAAAAGAGCGGTTTAAAGAGGCATAAAGCGTTCTTGCGAGTTGCTTCCCCAATATTAAGAGCAGCATAACTTTGTAAAGCGCGGCTTTTTTTTTTTTTTTTTTTACGAAACGCGGAAGAAAATGACAACGTCGCGCAACCACTAAGGAAAGAAAAAACGAGAGGATACAGTTACCTCCCATTCGCTGCACAAATTTTAGAAAGTCGCTAATGGTACGCCCCATCCCAGAGCGACACAATTCACGGATGCTATCCTGCGCTTCGTCAAAAAGAATTCAGTGTGTTTTTTTTTTTTTATTTCCTTTTTTTTTTCGTTGAGGTCAGCTGGCAGGCTCGATTACCAAAGCCTCTTCCAGTGCCGCCACAAACCAATTGTGGCATAAACCAAGTTAGTAATAGGGGAATAGTTAATCAGAAAAACAAAAAGAAGTAGAAAGTATTAAAGCGCTAAAACAGATCGCAAAATACGAGAAATACGTTATCACAGCTTGCTGCTTTGAAGCTACTCCGAAGATTTTATAACAGCAGAGCTACCCAGCAACGCCAGACGCACAGTTTTCTCCGAGATTGATTTGTCAACTACACTCAGATGTGCGCCTTCATGCCCTGGT
>JASAOP010002487.1:0-26581 GCA_030849055.1 Crithidia thermophila | reverse complement strand
AGTGCCAAATAAACAAAAATGGTGAAAGAAAAATTCATGTGCGAGAGATTAAAAAAGAAAGGCAGCATTAGAAGGTCAAAAAAAAAAAAGCCTCCATTTAAAAGCCTTCTCTCTACGCACAGCTTACCTTCCTTTTCACAGAGCAAAAGTACCTTTCATGCCACTGTTTCTTATTGTTTTCTTAATCTTATAGTGCCGCGTACTTTGTAAGTAGATGCCAACACTCTATTAAATGACAGGCAAAAAAAAAAGGTAAACTGCTTGCTGTTGTCTTTTATTTTTCTCCTCAACTCTTCTCTTCGTGAGCATGGAGTTGAAGTCACATATAGGAAAAAAAAAACCGGGAAATGCATTTACGAAAAAACGCAACATTGTTATTTGCTTTTCCGCAGCTTTCTCTCTTCCTTTTTTTTCTTTCAAACATCCTGACACATTTCACTCTCATTCCATTTTCGAAAGTGAGTGCGTCTACAANTTTTTTTCGCTTGCTGCGTGTCCTCCTTTGGCACTGTGCTTCTCACAGGTGTGCGTGCGTTAAACCTCCTCTACCCACCTCCCTTTCCTCTCCGTAGAGTCCGTCAACCACTTTTTTCTCTTTTCTTTCTCACTTCACGTGATTAGGGCTTGTTGTAGACGGTACCCTGGCACGTGCGGTGCTCGAACTGCTCGCCGGTGTAGATGTCGGTGAAGAGCTCGCTGAGCGGCGTGACGGGGTGCTTCTGCGCCTTCTGCAGGTCCTGGTCCACCTGCTTCTTCACATCCTTCTCCAGCTTGTTCATCTCCTCCTCCGTCATGATGCCCTCGGCGGCCATGAACTCGCGCATCTTGCGAATCGCATCGCGCTCCTGCTTCACGTGCTGGATATCGTCCTTGGAGCGGTACTGGCTATCGGGGTCCGACATGCTGTGGCCCATGTAGCGGTAGCAGTCCAGCTCCAGCACGATCGGGCCCTTACCGGCGCAGCAGTGGTCGCGCGCGTAGCGGGTAGCCTCCTGCACGGCGAGCACGTCCATGCCATCGCACTTAATGCCGGGGATGTAGTCACCACGGCGGTAGAACTCCGGCTGGTAGGAGCCGCGCGCCTCGCTGGTGCCCATGCCGAAGTGGTTGTTCTCCACCGCGAAGATGACGGGGATGCGCTGCAGGGCGGCGATGTTCATCGACTCGTACAGCTGACCCTGGTTCGCCGCGCCGTCGCCGTAGAAGGTCACCGCCACGTGCTTCGGGGCCTCGCGGTTCTCGAGGGCGAAGCGCCAGGCCAGACCAGCGCCGAGGGAAGCCTGCGCACCGACAATACCGTTGCCGCCGTAGAAGCCGTGGGAGACGTTGTACATGTGCATCGAGCCACCCTTGCCCTTGCTGCAGCCACCCAGGCGGCCGAACATCTCCGCGAAGACCTGCTCCGGCGTGCCACCGCGGCTGATGTACCAGCCGTGGTCGCGGTAGCCGGTGATGATCGGGTCCTCGGTGGTGAGGATGTTCTCCATGCCCGCCGGGATGGCCTCCTGGCCAATGTAGAGGTGGCAGAAGCCGCGGATCTTCTTGAGCTTGTAGGACTGGTCGCACAGCGACTCCATGCGGCGGATGCGGAACATGAGGTCGAGGCCCTTCTTCATCTGCTCCGGGTCGTAGGTAGCCTCGGTCGGCAGCGGCGCCATGTCCTTGCGATCCGCCGCGTGCAGCTTGAAGGGACGCTGCGGCTTCAGCGGGATCGTCTTGGTGGCCAACAGGCAGCGAGTAGCGCAGTTGAACATCTTTCCTTTTTTGTGTGTGTGTGGTGGTGATAAAAGATCGAGAATAAAAAGTGGAAAAAAGAAGTGGTAGAAAACGAAAGTTCTTTTGTTTGTAAATGTATTAATGTGTATAGCTTATTCTTTCCGTGAAAGACTTTTTGAGTATTTTTTTTTTGGCGTTACAGGTAGGCTAGATAAAGAGAAAAAAAAAGAATTAAAGAGGAGAAGAAAACGAAGCTACAAGCTTATTTTCTGTCTTTTGACTTTTAGAAGCTGAAAAAAAGAGGTAAATTAGGATAGGTAGATGACGGACAATTCGTGACCTTTTTTTTTATTGCAGTTGGTATTTTTTAAAACCAAAAGGGTGGAGATCGTAAGGGTAGATTGAAGAGACACAGTGCACGTATACACGTTTACGCACAAATACGAGCACAAGTTTTCACAAAAAAGGGGGAAAAGGAGAAAAGTAGCGTAGATCTTGTCATTTTAAGCCAGTGTCACCAACACTCTGCAAACAGAGTCCGCGCACTGTATGTTCCATCAATCAAATGCATCTGCCACCACAATAACATTGAAACTAGTCGCAACGGATACTGCTGAAGCACGCTTGTGCGCGGCGGTCAACCATACGCAAACAACGAAACGCAGAGCTGTGAGAAAGCAGGCACAAAAAATCCGTTTTGGCCGCGATGATGTGCGTTTGTAGCCTGTACCGTCTTGTGCAAGTAGAAACAAGGTGCGTAAACACATTTTCTTTTCCTCACTCCCTCGCTCACTCCGTTTCAGTTTTGATGTGCATGGTTGCCCGAACACAATCTTCGTGTACGACTTTTGTCCTTCGTCATTAAAAGACAAATTAAGAGATTCAGCCACTTAGCGATACTCATTTTCAAAGAGCGCATTCGCGTTTTCTATAGCTTGACCTTTGTTTAATACTGTGTATTTTCTTTTTATTTCTTTTAAATCTAGTGGAGCTAATTTGACTCCTCATCTTTCTTTTTAACAATTGGTCTCGTCGACCGCAACTCCACTCACGAAAAAAAAAGAAATAACTTTTTAACAAAATAGAGAAAAAACGTACATGCACAAACCTGCGCACGACAACAAAAACAACATTCCCGCCTTCCGTGATGCATTCAACAATTAAAAAGTTTATAGATGGTCAAAACACAGAAAGAAAGAGAAGTGTCAAACAAAAACAAACGAAAACAGTGAGACGGGGAAAAGAAAAAAAAAGTACTTTGAATACGACCGAATCATAATAAATAAATATAGAGATAGTGAACAAACAAATTATGAAACCGAAGTGCATTGCGACCACACCATCATACCAGCGAGAAAGCGCAGAGGTAAACCATTGAAAAAAAAGGAGAAAAGCCTTCACGAACAGGAAAAAAAAAATATGAAGACGGAAAGCTGCGCTTCGCGTCTTGCGTAAATCTGTCGCTTCTGCTCTGTACTCGCAGCGCCGCACGGGATGGCGCAGAAAAAAAAACACGTAAACGGCTGGCAGCCCAAGCGCAAACAAACATAAACAAAACTAAGAAAACATAAAGAATCTTAACAATAGAATTGAAATTCACTGAGACGCGAATCTCCACAGGAGTGGCAGCGAAGACCAAACGGGAAAATGCTTCTTCCATTCCATCTCTGCACTTTTTCACTCCTCATGCGGTTATTAAAATCTGTCAGTTTTTTTTTTAGTTTCACGGAGATTTTTTTTTTTGCAAAAATCCGTTGACGCGCACTGAACAAAAAGAAATATTGTAGGATTGTACTAATATATTTAGAGTCAACACGAAAACGGTTTCGACAAGGCTGCGTAGCACACTTGAAGTCAAACAGACGTGATATTCTGCAGAGCATCAAGTGTCAAAAAAAAAAAGCAGTTTTCACAAGACTGGCAAACACTGACTGCACACCGAAACATTCAGGGAAACATCAGGAAACGGACGAGGAAAGGTAAGTGTTCTGTTATTTTTGTTTTTGCTTAAAAAAAAAAAAAGAGCGTCTGTAAAAGCAATTAGATGCCTGCGAGCTTCCTTGGGGAGAAAGCACAACGTCAAAAGACAGAAAAAAAGTGAAAAGCGCAAAAAAAAAAACAGAACGCTGACAAGGAAGACCTGCAAGATAACACTAACAAATCTCCTTCCAAGCATTATGTCCTTTTTTTTTTTTTTTACGCACCTGAAGTTTTTGCCACTCAATTATCTGTCGTTCTTAATTGAGTTGTTGTTGCTGCTACCCCACTCGTGCGGGCACACTGCACTTTCGCCGACGCTCTCTCTCGCACACATTTCCTGATGGAGCATTCACCCTTGCTCACCCACTTGTTTCCCTTCCACGGCGCGCGCCGCAGTTCGTCCTCGCCTCGCGTCAAACGTCTTTCTTTTCTTCTTCAGTGATTTTTTTTTCTCGCTCCTGTTCACTTTTCTTGTTTTTTTTTTTTTGCTTTTAGTCAAGGTCCACACCAGCGTTCGGCGCGGGAGCCTCCTCGTTCGCCTGGGCCGTCTCCGCTGCTGGCGCGGCCTCCGCTGCCGGCGTGTCCTCCTCCGCCTTCGTCTCCGCCTCCGGTTTCTTCTCCTCCTTCGGCTTTGGCGGCGCGGGCTTCGTCATGACCTTCTGAATGCCCATCTCGACCTCCGACGCCTTGCGCTCGAAGTCCGCCACCGTCACCGGCGTCTCGGAGGTCTTCGGGGCCGCCTGCATCGCCGCGAGCTGCGCGTCAGCCCAGGCCACCGCCTGGTCGGCCGTCGCCGCCGCCGCCTGCAGCTCCGCCTCCGTGATGTGCTCCTTCTTGCCCACAAAGTCCATCGCCTTCTTCGCCGCGGCGGCCATGCGCGCCTTGAAGCCCTTCGAGGCGAACTCCACATCCTCGCGGGAGCGCAGGCGGTTGTAGGCGGCGTCGCCGATGGCGCGCAGGGCCTGCACCCGCTTCTCGTACTCGTCGTACGTGGCGTTCTCGCCGTCTTCGTAGAGCCACTGCTCGTCGGCGTCGCACTGCCGCACGAACTCCGCCGCAGCCTCGGCCGGCGCGTAGTCGGCCAGCATGCCGCCAGCCGCCAGCCGCGGGCGGAAGTCGAGAATGTAGCTCTCCAGCTCGTTCTTCTTCTCACGGGTGCGGACGATGCGGCAGTCACGCTCGTGCATGTCGGCCTCGGCCTTGCGGAAGGTGACGATGCTGGCGCTCTTGTGGCCCAGCACCTCCACGTTCGGCTTCACCGACACCGGCAGCGAGGCCTCCTTCGTCTTCTTGACCGGCTTCGGCGGCTCCGCCTCCTCGTTCGTCTTCGCCTCCGCCTCCGCGTCTGCCGGGGTCTCCGCAGCCGCCGCAGCAGTGGCGGCGGGTTCCTGCGGCTTCGGGGCGGCCTCCTCGACCTCGTACACGTCGATGGCCTCCGCCTTCTCCACTTCGAGCAGGCCGTCGGGCCGGATGTGGATGCGGACCTTCATCTCGTGCACGCTGCCCTTCGCCTTCGCCGGGGCACCCATCTCCCACTCGCCAATGACATACTGCCCGGGCAGCACCAGCTCCTTCACCAGTTCGTTTTCGTAGTCGTAGAAGGCGTACAGCTTCCACGCGCCGCTGAAGGGGAAGCGGACGTCGAGCTTCTTCGGGTAGCTGTCCGCTGCACCGAGCAGCTTCACCACCTTGTTGACGTCCGGCAGGAAGGGCACCTCGCTCGGCGAGCGCGGGTTCTCGGCGTGGTAGCCGAGCAGGATCGGGTACGTCGGCAGCTCCGAGATCTTGAACTCGCGGACCTGGAACTTGGGCGACAGCATGGCTGCCACGATGGCGCACCCGCGCGCCGTCGTCTCCGACGCGTTCAGCGTGAAGTTCGGCTGGCGGCCGAGCACGTCCTCGACGAGGCGCTTCAACATCGGGATGCGGCAGCCACCGCCGATCATCTCAATCGAGTGGAAGTTCTCGCGCGACACGCCAGCCTCGGCGAAGCCGCGCTCGATGACAGCGCGCACGCGGTCGAGCACGCCCTGGCAGAGCGACTCCATCGTCGCGCGGTCGAAGGCGGGGATGTTGACGTCGATGTCCATCAAGTTCTCCACGTTGAGCGGGGCGGTCTGGTTGGCGGAGAGGAGGTACTTGAGCCGCTCGCAGGCCTGCAGCAGGCGCAGCCGCGCACGCTTGTTCTCCGTCACGTCCACCTTGTAGCGCGACTTCACCTCGTTGACCATGTGCTCGTAGAGGCAGTAGTCGCAGTCGCGGGTGCCGTTGTTGCGGTCGAAGGTACGCGCGAGGATCTTGCAGTTGCCGCGCCAGAACTTGCAGACGGAGAAGTCGGTGGCGCCGTAGCCGATGTCGAGGATGCCGACCACCTGCCCCTCCTCCTCCGTCTCCTTCAGCGAGGCACCGCGGAAGATGCCGTAGTCCACCGCCGAGGCGGTCGTCTCGTTGATGAGCGACATGCAGTGCAGTCCCGCCACCTCCGCCGCCTGGTACATGAGGCGACGCTGCTCCGCCGTGTAGTAGCTCGGCACCGTAATGACAAAGTCCCGCACATCCGCCTTCACACGGGCGTCGGTGGTGGCTGCCTCGTTGACGTACCCGCGCAGCCGCTGCAGCATCATTGCGAGGACCTGCTCCGGGTAGAAGCACTTCTCTTCGTCGCAGTAGGTGACGCTGAACATGAGCCGGCCCTCGTCGTCGCCCTTCACGTTGCAGGTGAGGAACTTGCGCTCGATGGCGAGCTGCGGGTCGTCCATGCGCATGCCGATGAAGCGCTTCAGCAGGAAGACGGTGTTCTGCGCGTTGCGCACGTAGCGGTCCAGGCCCTGCTCGCCGATAAAACGCTCATCATCGAGGAAGGAGACGATGGTGGTCGTCTCACGCTTGCTCACTTCATTTGTGACAATGTCCACGCCACCGTAGCGCGTGATCGCCACGGTGGAGTTGAGGTTGCCGAAGTCAACACCGAAGACGGACATGTTTCCCTTTTTTTTTTTTTGCTTGCTTGCTTTGTAGAATTCTCTAAGCTTCTTCTTCTTTTACCTTCGTGCTTTCAACACTTGTGGGCAGAAAGAAGAGCAGAATGAAATAATAGGGCCGCAAATATGAAAATAAGGGGTGGCGTGAACCTAAAAACTGAACAAGAACGTGTCTGTGAATTGAATAAAGTGGATTATGAAAAAAAAGAAAAAACGAAGACTTTTACTAATGCTTGATGGTGAAATCAAACACGTAAGAGAGAGAGAGAAGGAGAGTGGGAGTGTGTGAAAGAAAAAAAAGTGGGGCGTGCTGTTAAAAACAAACTCTGCGTTTGAATTGAAGTTTGTAGCGAGTCAATGCTTTACTCAATCAGAGGGGTTACTTTCCTTCTTAACTTCGCCTTGCTTGAAGAAAAAAAAAACAAGAAAACCTATATTTTTTTTATTTTCGGCCTTTTTCTCTTCACTTCGCTGCACCTCGAATGAAGTAGAAGAGGATTGTAATAATAATAATAATAAGAGGAAAACAAAAGCAAAAAAAAGGTTTAGCTGTTCAACACCGGAGTGTTTAGGTTTAAAAAAATTAGCGTGATAGCGTGGATGTATGCGTGTGTTCGCGTGATGGGTGGTTAGCGTGTTTAGATAATAATGAAAGCTCCTGTGCGGTGTCGAGAGTTGGAATGTTACGTTCGGGAAAAAAAAGAAGCAGAGTTTGGAAAATGGAAATAACAACATGAGTGAGGAGAAAAAAGCAGCAGACCTCAGCGCTCAAAGTGAAAAACACGAAAAGCAGTCTTTGCTTTCACCAATTAAAACGAAGGCAATTGAAATGTCGCTGAAGTTGGCCACAACGACTAAGAGTGCTTTAAGAAGCTATTTGATTTGTAAAGGTCTTTCTTTTTTTTTTTTTCAACAATACCCATTCAGTATTCGTAAAGGTAGTTCAGAGCAGACCACGAAGCGTTGCCTGCGCTTGTACCTTCGCAAGTGAGGAAGCAGTAGGCAATGGCACAAGGAAAGGCACGTCTTTGAAGGTCGTGCTTTTTTTTCAAAGTTTCTTCTTTCTTGTTTTCGATGTGATTTTGAGCCAGCAATGAGCAAAAGCAATAATCTAAGTCTAGTCAGTAAAAAAACAGAATATCAGAAAAGAACCAAGTTCCATCAAATAAAACGGTATTTTGTAAATTTACAAAGTGTGCACAACAAATGAATTAAAAAGAGAGAAAACTCACTTTAAAGCGGTCGAGAGAAAAAAGAGGCAGAGGGGAGAAGTTTGTGTCCCTCCTCCTCTTTGCTTTAGCGCTGTACTAACCTCCTTACACACACACATAGCGTTGCACCCTCTCAGTGCCACGGTCGAGATGGTGAGGAGGCAGTGGAGCGCGCCGCCGAAACATCCACGTCCGCCGCTCGCGGACTGCGACCACCACCACCACCACCACCCGCCTGTATCGGACTCCGGTGCTGCACCGCCGCGACGGAGAAACCACCGTGTGGCGACGTAGATGTAACACCGGCAGCAGCGGCTGCAGCACCTCCGCTGCCAGCACGTGGTGATGATGCGCCCCCCAAGACTACACCGCCACCGCTCGTACCCCCGTTGACGCTCTTGTCAGATGCTCCCACCGCACCGCCAGCGCCACTGCGACTCACGCTCCGACCCGACGGGTTCGTGTTCTTGAAGACGTGGTAACGGGTGCTGGACTCCTTCGCAGTCGACACCATGCCCCCGACTCGCTGCGCCGCCGCACTCGCCTCCCGGCACACGCGCTCGAAGTCGTCCTCGCGCTTGGACTGCTGCCGCGCGTCCTCGAGGAAGGCGTCAAGCTTCTGCGTCAGCTGGTCCTTCTCCCGCCGCAGCAGCTCCACCTCCTCCTTCGCCGTCAACGCGTCGCGACGCGCCGCATCGGCGGCCTGCCGCAGCTCCGGCAGCTCCCGCAGGCGCCGCTGCAACTCCTCCAGTTGCCGTGACCACTGCGCGTCCCCCTCGCCGCGTGCCCGCAGCGTCTTCACCTCCTCCCGCAGCGACGTGCACTCGCGCTGGATCAGCTGGTACTGCTCGTGCATCCGCAGGTTCTCGCGCATGAGCTGCTCCTTGTCCTGCGTCTGGCGGTCCTGGGCCATGCTGGCACTCTCCAGTTCCCCGCAGCGGGTCCGCAGCGTCTTCACCTCCTCTTGCAACAACGCCCGCGCCTTCTCCGCCGCCTTCCAGTCCGTGTGCAGTTGGTGGTAGCGCTGCTCCTGCCGAGTCTGCTCCGCTGCCAGCGCCACCGCCAGCTCCGCCTTTTCCTTCTCCAGCAGCTCGTTGCGCTTCTTGAGCTCGATGGCCAGCGTGCTGCCCTCCCCATTCGACGCACGGAGCTCGTCCGCGTCCGCCTGCGCGCGCTGCCGCAGCTCCGTGGACTCCTTCAGCTGCCGTCGCAACTTTTCGGTTTCCTCCGTCAGCAGCGCTACGTCCTGCGTGAGCGATTTGTGCGCGGCGGCCGCGGCGCTCTCCCGCGCAGCTGTGTCGTCGCGCTGCCGAGCCGCCGCGCGTGCCGCCTGCTGCGCCTCCTCGAGCTGCCCGCGCAGGGCCGCGAGCTCCGCCTCCATCACCTCCTGCACCCGCTGCAGCTCGGCGTGGTAGCGCGACGCGGCCTCCTCTGTTTGTTGCGCCGACTGCTGCTTGTAGCTCTCGTAGTCGCGACTGCGTGCCGCCAGATTGCCCTCCACCACCTCGAGCTTGGTGCGCGTCTCGTCGAGGGTGTGCTGCAGCGACGCGGCAGTGTCCTCAGCAACGGCGCAGTCGTGCTCAAGCTGCCGCACCCGGCTGTCGTACTCCGCCTGCATGGTGCGCTGTGTTGCCTTCATCTCACTCACCATCGCCTCCGCCCGCTGCCGCTCCTGCCGCACCGTGTCCTGCAGCTCCTCGATCTGCGCGGTGGCCTCGCGCAGCGTCGCATCTGCCGCCGTCAAGGCGTTTGTCTTGTTCTCGTGTTCGCGCTGCTGGTCCTCCAGCAGGCCTTCGAGCTCCTCAATTCGGCGCTGCATTGCGTCGTTGGCTTCCAGCAGCTCCGCCATCTCCTCCTCATGTGCGCGAGCGAGAATTGTCTGCGACTCGACCAGCTGCTGCGCCTTGCCCAGTCGTTCCGTCATCAGCTCCAGCTGCCGCTGCACGTAGGCGTGCTCCTCCGCCGTCACGGTGCCGCCCTGACTCGACCTCAGCCGCATCTCTGCGACCACGACGTCGTGCTCGTTCTGCAGCACCGTCAGCTGCTGCCAGAGATCTTTGTTCTCGGCCATCACCGCCAGCAGAAAGTCGTGCGTTTCCTTTTCAAGCCCGTCGCGGTAGGACGTCCACCGCTGGTCCGCGTCGTCGAGGGCGGCCTCGGCGCGCTGCAGCCGCGTGTCCACGTCCGTCGCCGCGGACAGCACCGCACTGCGCGCCACAAAAAAGTTCGTCTGCGACTCCTCGTTCGATGCCGCCAGGGCGTCGAGCGCGTTCGTCAGGCGGTCCACTAAGGATTGATGAACGTTGTGCATTTCCGTCTGCATCCGGTGCACCTCCACCGTGGGGATGTACTGCGCTCGATCCTCCAGCGTGCGCTGCACCTCCTTCGGGTCGAGGCCGCGATTTGCCTCCAGCTGCTGCAGTTGTCGCTGCAGCCTTTCGTATTCCCACTGCAGCTCGCGCGCTGCCAGGCGCTGCTCCTCCCGCTCGGTCTGCAGCTGGTGCCGTTGGTTCCGCTCCTTCACCAGCTGCTCCTCCCACTTCTTCATCTCCGCCTCCGCCGACGTCAGCTTCTCCACGACGTTGCTGTAGCGGTGAGTGAGCGAGGTGTACGACGCCTTCTGGTCATTGAGCTCGCGGCGGGTGTCGGCGAGCCTCTCCGCGGTGTCGTGCAGCTCACCCTTCAGCCGCTCCATCTCGCGCTGCGCCTGCTGCAGCTGCTGCTGGAGGAGCACTCGCTGGAAGTCGAGGCTGGCTTCGCTCACATACGGGGGGCCAGCGCTGAGCGAGGAGCCGGCCGCCGCCACCGGATTTGAGTTTGCTGTGGTGCTGAGCGCGTTTTTCGAACGAGGGGTGGTCGCACTTTCGCTGTGGGCGACGGTGGGGCGGTCCGCCGGGCTGCCAAAGAGGCGCGGGTCGGCATCCTCGAGAGGCATGACGAGTGACTGTTTGCGAAGCATAATGTGTGTGCGTGTGTGTGCGCGTGTGTGTTGTGCGCCCGTCGCAACCCAGCAAAGGAAGCTCGGTAGAAAAACCAAACGACGCAGATGAAAAATAAGTGCAAAGTCTATCTAAAGTCTTGAAAAGTGAAACTAAAAAATGAATTTAAAAAGGCAAGCAGTGTGCCTGTGTGCGATTGTTCTATTGTATTGTTGTTGTTGTTTTTTTTTTTCGTTTTCCGCGTGGCTCTCTCCAAATGGAAGTTCTATTTGTTTGTATGAAAAGATCACGACCTTTTGTTGTTGTTTTTTGTTTGTTTTGCACACATTACGAAGAGAGAAAAGGCAAGGCAGGCAAGAAGGTGGGAGTAATAATTAAGGTAGCCGCTTAAAAGACATCAAGTTTACTAAATAAAGCCGCTGCATTGTGTCGAACATAGCATCAAAAAGGAAGCAGCTGCTGTAAAGAGAGCAGAGAAAGAAGGACAAGCTGTCGCGCGCGTTCATTTAGCAAAAACCATGGTGAAAGCAGAAGCGCGCAAGCACAAAAACCAAACTTTTTCTTCTTAGGAGGGACACTCGAGTCCCACAACAAAATCACTCCTTTTTTTTGGACTCTACCTCAGGTAAGTATCCAAAAAATCTACGAGTCTTTTTCAGAAAAGCGAGGACACCGATTGTCGAGCTTGGAGCAATTACTTTTTTTTTTTTTTTCTTGCATCACTGCGAGAATATAAAGAAATACACATTCAGACAGAAACATGGGTCCATGCGCATTTGCGTTGATAAGCAAACAACCCAAAAAAAAAAAAAAAATGTCAACGCGCCAACCAACACAACAGGAAAACAAGAGGAGAAAAAATCGGAGCCTTGCAGGCCAAAGCTGCCCTTCAATGTGAAGAGAGAGAAAAAAACCGTTTACTCGACGCGCTCGTCAGCAATCCAGTTAAAGGACGGTGGTGAGCTGGCAAGAGAGGAAAAAAAAGAGGACATTAACGAGTACATAGCCTTCGCAAATGCTAGAAACGCTTTACTCAAAACTATCCGTTTTTTGGTAATTTTACCATCTTCCCGAAAAGAAGAGATTATTGAGTTTGTATGCACACAATACAAATGAGATAAAAAGTAGGAAAAAGAAGGATACACAAGGAGAGAAAACAAGGAAATCAATACGCACACAAAAAAAGACGCGCGCTAGGCAAAAATGAAAAACGCATGCATAACCGATGCAGTGCTGCGCTTCAACAAAGTACACCCCACTTCCTAGGCAACGCGACTACAAGAGAATGGGAGAAAAACTACCGTAGCGCACATAAAAATGAAAACATGGGTTTTTTTCTTCTCATCAAATTAAATTACTGGTTTGAAATAACATATCTGAGCAAGAGGCAGCCTTTAAGTTGCTACGAAGTTGCACCGCCTTCTTGATCACGACGTCGGCACCATTGATAGAAACCTTAGAGGAAACAGAAAAAAAAAGCACAAATTGAATCAGACAGAGAGAACAATTTGCGGTGCAATTAATATTCTTTTTTGACATTTAAAAGCAATTTTAAAGAATAGTGGGGAGAACTATTGCGGCATGGAAACAAATTGCCACACTATACGAGAAAAGGTATTTTTTTTTTGCTAAATGTATGTGCTTGTTGGTCTGTTTCTTCACCGCGCTCCTTTCCTTCTTTTTTTTATATATACCTTTCTTGAGAGTGGTGGGAGTGAAAAAGAAGCAGGAATCTCGCAAAAGCCCCTACTGATGCAACATATGACAATCTAACAAACAATTAAGGAAGAAAAAGACAAAAAAATTTCTTACAGCCAAAATATAAAAGATATGTTGGGGAGCGTGGCAGTACAACGTGCCTCACTTCGCTTACACGCTTTTCTCACCTTCAAAGCTTCTTTGTTCGTTTAATCGTTTAGTGTGCTTTACCACATTGCACCTCACCAAAGCTCTGCAAAGAAAATCAAAGCTTTTACAGATATTTAAATAAACAACATCAGAAAAAGTCGAATTGACAAGCATGGCTCAACAACAACAAGCAACAACAACAACACCAGAAAAAAAAAAAGATAAGAGCAAAGACGATGGAACCGTAGTTGAGGAAACGCAAGAATACATGTGTGAATTGAAAAAATACAAAAGAATTTTCCCAAAAACAAAGAGAGGACCACTTTATTGTTTTAATTCCTATGCTACTGAGAGTGGGTGGAAAAAAAAAACAATTAGTGGAAAATATGATAAGGCTAAAGAATGGGAGAAATAGGAACCCAAAGCTCAACGGACTCCTTTTTTTCTTTTTTGTTAAAGAAAGAGCGACGATTTACGTGTGAGAACGTTCGCGTTTGCGTTTACAACCTTTTCGAGAGTTTATTTTCAAAAAAGTAAGTGTATTCTTATAATAGATCTTCGAGAAAAAAACGAGTCTGAACTAAAAGTTTACTTTGAAGAAATTCCAAAGCAAAACAACAGAAGGTCTTTATAGCAAAAATTACTTGCGTGTTTGCACTACTGTGAATAAACAGCACAGTCAGCCCAAGACAAACTCTAGCACACCAGTGAATAGAATTGATGAAGAAGAGCTTAGCCAGTTGTTGTAGTGAAGAAATTGAGAGAAGCGTATCAGGCGCGATAAACAAGCCGTACTAAATACGGTACAAGAGAAAAACGAAGATGGACTGAACAAAAAAAAAGGCGAGATAGCGAAAAGCTAAAACCCTTTTATCTTGTTTTCTTAAGCAATTCCAAGAAAAGAGAAAAAAGGGTTGATGAAGCTCTTTTTTGGTGCTTCAAGAATATATAATCGATGGTAATTTTAAAGATGACAAAAGACGTTTTACATAACACGGCAAAGAAAGCAGGCAATAACACAAACAATAACCAAAACAAAAATTATTAAGTTTTTTAATGGATATCCTCAATTGGGAAACTTTATGAAAACGCACAGTAGCTCAAGTCTTTGTAAATCTGTCCTTAGCAATGGAAGCACGTATTCTCATCCTGAACGCAAAACGCTTGAATACTTGAGCTCAGATTTAGGAGAAAATCAAAAGTCTTCTTTTTTTTTTTTGGCGCAACAAAATGTCCAGACTGGCTGTGCATTTCGACCCACCGCTGCTTCAAGCAGCGCACCATCGTAACGGTGCTTTTTTGGCGGAGAAAAACATCGAGGATAAAATGAAGAAACAAAGTATATAAAGAAGAAGAACAAAACAAGTGAAGTGAATTAAAAAAAAAAACAGCTTTAAAACAAAAGACGGAGAGAAAAAAAAGGCAAAAAAACGAGAAATAAAAACGTTTAACGAGAAATATCTTTGAGAGGAAAAAATAGGTTTTGCCATTTTAGTCATCAATAGCACAAAGCGAAATAAGTGCCTTGGCTAAATCCATACAACTTGGCAAGAGGAAAACATCAGGTGCCCGAAAAATGAAGAGCTTGCGGCAGTGAGATAAAAGAAAAAGGTGACTTTGAGTTAAAAACAAAAAAAAAACGCGAAAAAGAGCATACTCACGTATGTGCCGGTTTGCCTGGCACCAACCGATGTTCTCTGTGGTGCAAAAAAAAAAAAAGAGCGTAAAGCTTACTTTTGTTTTCCATAAAAGGGATATGGCGTTGGAAAAAAACCCTTTTTTTGGATATCGCCGCTATCCATTCTCCTCATCCTCAGTCACGGCGGGAGTAAATGCTATTGCTTAAGAGGAAAAGGGAAAAATTAAACTACAAAGCAGAAAAAAAGAATTATTTGGCGGTACAGGGCATAGAGAAAAAAAAAAGCAAGTAAAGAAATTGTGGGGAGGGGTGAAGTTAGAGAGAGAGAAAGAAAAAGGAAAGAAAGCGCTTGTCACGCTTGAGACTTTCCAAACGATCAGTCAGTAGCACAATGAAAGACAAGACAGTGATTTTTTGCGAGATCAACTTATCTCTTTTTTCTTAATTCAAATTGTGTAAAAAAAAAAAATGCACCTTACGAGGACTAATACAGCCGATCAGGAAAACGAAAAGCTACAATCGCGTTGGGCAAGCACTACGAGCCAGCACAAATACGACACTAAAAAAGGCCTAAGGAAAGTGGAAGAAGAAGTCAGCAAGAAAAGAACCTTTTCACATCAGCGCACGTCACTTGAAGAAACAGAGATCAATAATAACAAAAATGAATAGCAGAAAGTGAAAGAGGAAATGACGAAAAGGAACGAACAGCATCATACCTAAAAGAGAGAAACTTCTCGTAAAAAATTTGAAAACGGAAAGTACAAAACATTCACACATTTTGATGAAAGGGTCAAAAATTAAGCATAGACAAAGAAAAAGAGGTGCATTCAGTAAATTGGTTGCTGTGAAAGAAACATAAAAAGCGAAACTCCGCCTTTAAAAAAAAAAGGTGGAGAAGAAAAAGAAGACAATGTTGCAAAACAATGAACGAGAGGGGAAGAAAGAAGCGTTTAGACTCTTTTTCAGCCTACCAAATGGCGGATCACAAGAAAAGATATACAAAAATGTAAACTATCCCATATTACTGACAATTGAGGAGAACACAAAAACTGAGAAATTATAGGCAAAAAGACGTCGCTGATGCAAAAAAAAAGATGTTCTTGTTACCTATATTTGCCACTTTCGAACACATTTCTAAAAAAAAGTAAAGCAAAAGACGTGATTGCCCACTTCAATGTCACTCTGAAAGCTTTATCTTTTTTAGTTTACTTGCAGTGACTTAAAGCTCAAGGTCACGTTACGAAAAACAAAGCAGGTGAAACCTCATAAAATACAATCAAAGAATGAAAAAAACGGATTTGAGGAAATAGAATTGAAAAAAGGGGGGAAGGCATATCAAACTAAACACATCTGCAGAGAAGAAAAAGAAGAAGAAACAGAACAAGTAACGCTACGTGGAGGCGCAGAGGAACACGTGGAAACATGACAAAACCAAAAAGGAGAACAACGCAGATGGAGAACGAGTAGCACACTGACAACTGTGTGAGCCAACTGAAAAACAAAAACGAATGCGAGAATTTAAGACCTGACTAGGAATAAGGATTGAAGTCATTCACACTCACTTCAATCAAATAATTGCCTTTTCTTCATTTTTTGCTCGGCAAGAACTCTTCCCCGGGAAAAAAACACATAAAGAAGCATTCACTAAAAAAAAAAAGGTAACTGCAATTTTTCAATTGATTTATTAGGTTTAACCCAGAAAAAAGAAGGAAAATTACGCTTGTTGGTCTTATCTCACCTCCAATTTCCTCCTTTAAAAAAAAAAACGCTTTGTTTTATAGGTACATGTGAGGCCCCATTCACGGCTTAAATGTGAAAATCCACTAGCGTTAACTTCAATCCTCGTTTTCGCTGCACCTCTTTGTGCTTCTTCCTCAGCTGCGATTTTATTTTTGCACACGCTGTAGTTGGTTTATTTCGCCTCCCCAAAACGCTCACTGCGAGTGTTCCTGCGGCTGCTGCTGCTGCTGCTCGGCGATGTGCGTCGACTCGCCGCTCTTCGGGCTCTCCGCCGTCCCCACGGGACCCACCACGACTGCCTCCGTGGCGCCGT
Organism: Crithidia thermophila; assembly: GCA_030849055.1. Classification (NCBI taxonomy): domain Eukaryota; phylum Euglenozoa; class Kinetoplastea; order Trypanosomatida; family Trypanosomatidae; genus Crithidia; species Crithidia thermophila. The sequence continues at coordinate 10,214 of JASAOP010002487.1, read as the reverse complement.
GCGGCAAAAAGAGCAGCGTACCGGCCGACGTTGCACTGGACAGCGTCTGCACCGCGAATGGCGTCAGCGCAATGCCAAAAGACGGCGCAATCTGCTGCGGGCTCGTCACGCCGCTGGTGGGCCGCTGCGGCCGCGGTGCAGCCAAGACCTCCCGCAGCGTTGCCAGCGTGGTGCTTGACAGCAGCGCCTCGGCAGCCGCCGTGGGCGGCGCGGAAAGGGCAGCGCTGCAGAGAGTCGGCTTTGTGGCGTGGCTGGCGTTGCTGGCCTCCGTGTCCGGCGTGCCGGTCTGTCGCGGAGATGGATTGTTGTCGTTGTGCTGCTGCTGCGGTTGTTGTTGCTGCTGCGGCTGCTGCTGCGAGGACGACTGCTGGGAGGCGGACTGCTGCTGGGCGGTGTTCTGCTGGCTGTTCTGCAGAAGCGCGTGGCTCTGCTCCCCCGAGGCAGTGCTGTTGCTGCGCGGTAGGAGCGATGTGATGTAGTTATTGTTGTGCCCGCTGTTCACCGTCGTCAGCTCACGCTTGCGTGGCGCACGCTTGAAGTCGCCCTGCACGAACGGATCAACAAAGACGACGTGGATACCCGTGCAGCTGTTGCCCTGGTAGCACATCCCGTTACTCTCATAGCCGTCGCATCCGGTCAGCACTGTATCTTTGTCCGCCGGCTTGGCCAGTGCGGCGGTGGAGCCCTTCGTGACCAGGATGCGCTCCGACGGCACCTCGAGCACGAGCCCGTCTGACTGCTTCACCCGGCGCTTCTCCCCGGCAGGGTGGCGCTGGTACGTGCAGAGGTTCTCGTTCCGCCAGATGTAGTTCACGTGGATCGGGTGCGCCTCCAGCTTCGTGTAGTCGCAGTCCGCGTGCACGAACTTGCAGTTGCTGCCCATCGCGCAGCTCTGCGGGTCGTAGGGGCGGTAGTTGCGGCACAGCACCAGGCGCGTGATGTTCAGCCGGGCCGGTGGCAGGTGCGCCACCGCCTTCGCCGGGACGTCGTAGATGTACTTGAAGTCTGGGTCGAAGACCTCGATGGAAACTTTGTTGCCCAGCAGCTCCGCCACCGTCAGGTTGCGGTTTGCGCCATTCTGCAGGTTCATCGCGGAGGCGTTGTTGAAGTTTGTGTTCCCCATATTGCCCATCGGAGCTGTGCGGTGGTCCGGTGGCAGGTTCATCATTCCCGCCGGCATGCCGCCTAGACCGCCGCCCGCGTTCATCATCATGCTGTTCGCCGTGCCCAGCCCATTCGGCAACCCGTTGACCATGGTGTTGCCCATTCCATTTCCCAGCCCCGCGCCTAGCCCGTTGGCCAGCAGAAACGAGAAGTCTGCGTTGGAGAGCCCCTGTTGCGCGTTGGCGGCCGCTGCGGCCTGGAAAAAGTTGCTCGCCTGCAGCATCGCGCTCGCGTTGTTGGGGTCCATGGAAAAGAGTGACGCCGCGTTCGCCTGCTGCGTGGCTGGCGTTTGCTGACGCAGCATCTGCGCTGCGGGACCAGCCGCCATCATTGCAGCGGCACTCGGGTTCGACGCAAGGAAAAATTTGAGTGCGTCAACGGAAGGGAAGCCGCTTTTGCTCGCCAGCGCCGCCAGCTGTTGCTGCTGCTGTTGTTGCTGCTGTTGTTGCTGCTGCTGCTGCTGCTGCTGCTGTTGGAGGTACAGCTCAAACGGAATAATGGACGACCCGTTCATGGCGCCAAAGGACATGCCATTCAGGTTGGAGGTCATGTTCTGCTGCGGCTGCGATATCATGTTGCCGGAAGGGTCCAGGAGGGCGAAGTTCGACCGCAGCTGCTGCTGTTGCTGTTGCTGCTGCTGCTGACTTGGCGACTGCGACCCCGTCATTCCGTTGCCACCGCCGTTGTTGTTGTTGTTGTTGTTCAGCTGCGTTTGGGGGAAGTGCAGCTCGCTTGGGTTGTTGAAGTTGGTCATCGCCATCGGGCGGCCAAAAAGACCGGAGACGTCCTCGTACACAGGGGAGAACATTTCGTTAACTTCTATTCGTTTTTTTTTTTGCTTTTTGTTTTTTTTTTTTTTTCAGTGTGATGCTGCCAAAATCCGCTTTGACACTCGCTGGCTTGGCGCTCTTCTGAGTTTGTTTCGTAGTTGTTTCCTCCTTCGATGACGCTGTTAGATAATCCAAAGCGCCAAGAAAAAAAAGGAGAATGAATGAATCAATTTGATATATTGCTTCACGGAAACAAGAAATTTGTGGAGCAGATAGTATTTTAAAATAGGCGATTGGGACCGAGGATTTCAAAGCTAGAGTTCCAGCTTATGTAGACCCAGACACAAAGTTTAAGTTGGAAAAGACTGCTTTGACAATTAATCAAGCAAAAGAAAAAGTATCTCAGGAAGAAAGATATTTGCTCGCACTGTTTCTTAAAGAGAGAAAAGGAGAAAAAAACTACCGATGAAGCGATAATCGGAAAAAAAAAAAAGAAAGCGAAAGAAGAGAACTTGATACCTTGATACTACAATCGAAAGAGAAGAGGGAGGGTAACAAAGTAAAAAGAAAAAAATTAATAAAGATAGGGGTGTTTGTCAGCGCCCCTTTAAATTTTTGTGTATGTGACGGATGGTGTGTGTGTGTGTGTGTTTGTGTGTTTGTGCAAAATCAAGTTTCGTATTTTTAAAGTGAGCAGAACTTCTCTCACGTAGTGTTTTTTTTTTGTTTAATTGTTTCGTAATTTACTCCGAAAACGGTGGATACGTTCCCCAGCGGCTGGCTGATGAATTAGTGAACTGGGCTGTTTTGCTTTGGGGGGTTATTATACTTTTTTTTCGGCACACAAACTGACGCGCACGGAACAAGCACGATGGCAGCGAAAAATGAAGACTGTTTTTCCAGAAAAAAAGAAGGAGAGAACCAAGAGGTTCTTATTTTTCTTTTCACGTAGCCGATGATCAGGCACCTTGTGTAGCTGCTTCTCGGCGCTCTGATTTTCCTGCTTTCTGTTCAACAAAAAACGAATCAAGAAAAAAAAAAGCGAAATTGGCGAAAGAAAAGAAAAAAAGAGTGAAATTGAGAGTAGAAAGTAACAAAAAAAGTGAAGCTTTTTTTTTTTACGCACCGAACAAAAATAATGGTTCAGGCAAATCGGCACCGATTGGAAACCGAGCAAAAAAAAAAAGAGGAAAAGGATATTTGCTTTTAGAAAGTAGCTGCAGATATTTTTTTACAGAAAAAATCTGCTGCTTCTTTCTTTTATTTGTAATTGTGTCAAGAAAAGTCAAATAAGTGCCGCGATATGAGAAAAGAAAAAGAGAACTGAATTCAAAAATATTTTTTCCACTTATCTTTCTTTTCCCCAAGCGCTAAACACTGTAAGCAAGGGCGACAAAAAAAAAACTATAGGTGAACAACGAAGATGAGCGAGAAAATTGAATAACAAAAAAAAGCAAAAAAAATCTGTTTATTAGCTTTCTTTCTCTTTTCGCCTGTGTTGCAATCTGTTTCAACGCGAAAATGAAAAGGGAGAGGTTATGTGGAAGAGAAAATAAACAGAGAATCAATAATCAAACAAACTGGTTGATAGTTGCAGAAAAGAGGAGTAGCAAAAGGGCGTTTTTTCTTTACCCTACATTTTTGTTGTTTGTACGCACATTGATGTTAAAGTATTTTTTCATATACCCGAGAAAGGTGAAACAAAGAGGAGTGAGAAAGGGGGAAGGTGAAAAGAAAGTGAAACGGGGCGCTAAGTGAAAGCTACGTAATTTACTGACAAGCCACACTGAAATCCGAAAGGAAGTGCAAGTGGTGCATCTTCAAAACTTTCCGCTGTTCATACCTTTTTTTTTTTAAATCCACTTTGGTTTTGCACTTCAGCACCAGCTTTACCCGCAGACACAGAACACTCCATGCAAGGTGCGTTGAGGGGGGAGGAAAAGATACATGAAGGAGAGAAGTTCTCGTTGGGTAGCCACCCTCACTACGGAAGAGTGTTAATGGTTAAGGTAAGGCCTTTTGTTTTTTGTTTTTGTTTTGGTAAGAAAACAATTCGCAAGCGACTTTCAATTTCGATTGCTCTTCAGAACATAAAGTAAAAAAAAAGAAAGGAAAAGAAAAACACAAACAGAAAAAACAGGGTAAGTGGGACGAGGAGAAAGACGCAGTCGTTTGAAATGAAAAACTCGATCATGTGAAATGGGGCTGTCAAAAGAAAACCGAAAGCAATGCGCATTTTGTAAGTAAAAGAACCAATACAAGGAAAGACAAGGCCGTCCAACAGTCGTCAGTTCTCACTTTGAAAGCTCGAACTCCATATGCTGTCGGAGAACCTTTCTTTGGTGTGTGTGCGTGTTCGGCATTAATTGCTAAACTATTTTGCTCTCAATGTGCAACGACTAACTTGCACATGCGGATACAAAAAAGTTAAAAATAAAAAACAACTCTTGTCGCTGACATTAATTGCCGTTTTCAGCTAAAGACGCAACAAGTTTACGCAAAACGCCTCTTAAACTTACCCAACTCATGCCACACGAGAAAACCAAGAGAAAGCACTGAGCAAAAAAAAAAAACCTATATAACGGAACGAAAACAAAACAGAGAGCATTAGAGTGCTCCTCAAGTTGTACAACACAATTAATTCAAAAGATCGAACGTAAAGGTAAACTAAGAAGGAAGAACGCAATGGAAAAAGAGATAAAAACCGCAAAGGGCTGATTTACCGACAAAGACACGGCCAAATAAGCGCGCGCGGAAGAATACGTTTGCCGTGGTAAAAAAAAAAAAAATGCAAATAACGCCTAAATGGAAAACAGATATTTAAGAAAAAGTGAACAAACAAAAGGCAGATTGAAATCATAAAAGTGTTGAAAGACCTGGTAGCAAAGAAAAATATATTGCGCACATGAGTTGCGAAGTGTGCCCCAATCAACCAGAATAAAGTAGTTTTTGATGAAGAGAACCTAAAAGAGATAAGGGAACAAGCTCCGTGATTGAAAAGAGAGAAAGCAAGTCAAAGATGCACCGAACAAAAAAAAGGGGGTCTTGAAAGATGAGAAGAAACAAACCGACACGAGAAGTGAAAAGAACGGGAAAGCAGTGGAGCCTCAACATGGACACCAGGATAACGACTTTACTTCGCCTATCGAACGCTTCTTCTGTCTTTCTGACAAGCACTCTGCGCCTCTAGAACAGAGCACCTGCACATATGCGCACACACTGAAGCAGAAGAAAGAACAAACAAGGAAGTGAACATCGAAAAAAGGAAAAAAGAAAAAAGGAAACTGCGAGTCGTAAAGAAAGGCCATTTGAGGATCAGACATCTTCCAGTCGGTGATTGTCAGCACCTCGTCCCGCTTTTATCGCTCGATCGCGATCATACTCTATTCTTCTTTTCCTTTCATTCATCACAATGAGCAGCAAAAGAAAAACTCGTCTCTCATTGGACACCACAAAAAAAAAAAACAGCAGCAGTGCTTTAATTAGTAAAAACAAAGACGCTCCGTGCACCAGAAAAAAAGTAAGTAACTTACTTTGCTTTCTCTCACACTCTCTTTTCGTCCCGCTTTCCCTACGCTCTTTGAGATTTCAAGATGCGTTTTCGAGTGCTCTTGATGTTCTCCAATGTGTTTTTTTTTTTGGCAAGGCTGATATTGCCGCTACTGGTCATTAAAAGAATCAAAAAAGAAAAAGAGGAGCAAACGAGGAAAAGAAATTGCATTCCTCGCCTTGGCAAGATTGCCTATAAAGAGAAAAGCTATAACTCCACTTTTTTTGATTTTTTTTTGGACTTACCGGAGAGGTTCTTTGTTTTGAAATGGCTTGCAGTCAGGCGATCTGCCGCGAGTGATTCTTTCACGTCAATATGAAATCAGAAGATACAGATTAACAATAAAAAGGGTTCTGCTCAACTGTGCTTTGCGAATTCGAGAAAAAAAAAGTGTTTGACGTGACTGAAGGACACTCACCATGCGACGTGTGACTTGGCCAAAAGTGCGACTTTGACGACAAGATCAAGTTGGAAGCACATACGCACACAAACGCACAGTTTATTCACTGGCCTTGTGGTGCATTATCAAAACAGTGAAGATTAAAGCGGGAGAAAAAACAGCTGTAATTCCTGGGAAGATGCAACACCATCTTGCGACACCGTGAGCCACCCATCTATCACCTCCACAACAGGAAATGAAGAATTGAAAAAGAAGGTAGTCACTCGCTAATTAAAAAAAAAAAAAACAGACTTCGACAGAGTTTACTTTTCTCCGAACACAGAGGTCATCGAAATACAACAACAAACAAAAGGGGCAAAGAAAGAGCAGATGTGCGCTCTTGCGTTCACCAAATGAAAGAGATTCTTTTAAATGGAGAATGGATTGCAAAGATTGGATGCAAAAACTATTGACAGAATTAACAGAAAAGAATTGAAAACAACGCAGGATCCGGAAAACGAAGGCTAAACCTCTTGTCAAGGGCAAACACCAAATCTCTTCACCGTATGCCCGCGTATCGCACGTTGCAATTCTCGGCAGCGCGAGTAACAGCAGCAGAGAGAAAAAAAAAAACAAGAATCATAATTAAAAAGCTCGTTCGTTAGCGTTCTTCCCCTTTTTTCCTTGCTCTACTTCTTAACCATGAAAAATCTGAGAGCTGGATAACAGAATTGCACTTGTTAGCGCGATCTGCTGCGAAATGCACTGCTCTCATCTATTCTCACGGAAACCCGTAGAGAGAGAAAAAAGGGTGGAGGATTACGCTTTATTATTTTTATTACACTTGACCTCCAAAAAGTCACCTTACAATTAAAAGAGTCTTTTAAAGCAAAAAGGGAAAACTATAATTGTTTTGAACGGAGTACAATCATTCGAAGCGTCGACAGTTTTCTTAGCCGACACGTTATGACGTAGAAATTATGTTTTTTTTTTCTTTAGTGTACCTGCTTTGTTTCCTCTGCTTCTCCCTGTACGCTGCTGTTGATCTGTGTTCTTTCAACAACGTATACGCACTTGACGTTTTTTTTTTTTTGATGGCTTTCGCCGATGAGCAATGATATCCGTCTCCGCTAACGGGGCCTTTTTATGTGTTGTAAAACACATATAAAAAAAAGGTGTGCTAGCGCAAATGGATGGCTTGGTAGAACAGAAAGAAAAAATTAGAGGACAGGAAGAAAAAAGAAACAGAACCACGCAGCGACGAAAAGAGAAAAAAAAAAGAGGCAGCAGACAACTTAATAAAAAGACTGTCACTTTCTTTTCTCAAGCGATTAAAGATATGGATCATGGAAGAGTACGAAAACGGAAACAAAAAGGAGTACGTAAAAAAAAAAAACGGATGGGTGGACATAATTTGCACCGCACCGAAGTATCGTTTCGTTTGACGTTATGTTAAATTCTTTTTTTTTTTTTACTTGTTTGTTCCGCTCCATTCGTAACGAACAAAAAAGCGCTTTTATCGCCTCTTTTGCAAGAGAAAAAAAAAATGATTTGGTCACGAGCGCTGTCCTACAGGAGCATACTTTAGTTTTCCTCAAAAGAGAAAAAAAAACTTTTCATTTCTCCCACACAATTAAGTAATCGCAACCATAGCAGTAAGCACCGGGTTTTTTTTTTTTTTTTGAAGCTGCACTTCGCTTGTCACTTCTTTTCTACTTCGTTCAAGGCATGCGCAGCCTTCGCCTTTCTTGTCACTAGTATATTTTTCCTTTTTTTTTCTTTTCTTCGCTGTTACTCTCGACGCACTGAAAAAAAAAGCACATTTATCACCCTTTCTTTCCCGCCACAATCGAACGAGCTTCCACTTTCACGCCACAAAAGCATGGCGTCCATGCTAATCGTCAAATGAAGGTTTTCTACCGCCTCCCTGGCGCGGCGCGTTGCCCGACACGTACGGGTCGTGACGGAAGCGGCTCAGGCGCGACTGCGACGACGTCGAGCCTTCCATCGCAGCGGCACCGGCGTCGCTGCCGCTGTTCGCCCTGCCCACACGCTCCAACCGAAAGTTCGGCAGCGGGTGCGTGAGCCCGTCGCCTCCGCCTCTGCCACCCACGCCCGCCATCCACTGCTGTTGCGGTTGCGGTTGCTGCTGCTGAGAGAGTCGCGTGTTGGACCACGACAGCCGCGATGCACTACCCGACGGTGCGTCCCGCCGCAGACTTTCAGGGGCGTCGTCCACCTCCGCGTACTCCGCAGCGTAGCGTGTCGGGGCTGCCGGCGTTGGTGGTGGTGGAGGCGGCAGCGCCGGAGCGGCGCCGCTGCTGCTGCTGCCGCTGGGTCCGACGAAGTTCGACAGGATACCGCTGTTGCTGGCGTTCATGCTCGGTGCCCACGGCACGGACGCTGGCGACGAGACCTCCTCCACCGGGCTCATCGCACCGCGCCCGCTCATCACCGTGCCGCGCGTCGACACGACCGGGGAGGCGACGAAGGAAGTGGCGCGGCTGTGGACGGTGCCGCCGGTGCCGCGGCCACCGCTGCTGTGCGAGGAGGCGCCACGCGCGCTCTGCCGGCGGTACATCGGCCCTGACAGGGTCAACGCGTCGACATCCGTCAGCACCATCGACACGACGTTGCCGGAGCTGGCGCTGAACCCGCCGGGCCCGCGCAGCTGATGCGGCTGAGGCCCCTGGTGCTGCTGGTACTGCTGCTGTTGTGCGTGCTGGGACGCTGATGATGACGGTGGTGGCTGCAGGGCGCCGGTGGCGGTGGTGGAGAGAGACGTGTTGTACGGCGAGTCCGACGAGGCAGGGTGGCCCTGCGGGGAGCGGAAGGCGGTGCTGCTGTTGCCCGCGGAGGCCATCATCGTTGGCGACTGCACCGACGGTGTCGACGATGACTTGTCGTAGAGCGAGCCGACGGTGTTGCCGAGGGCGGTGTTTGTCACGGCGAGAACAACGGACGGCCCGGCGCTGAGAACACCACCGCCACCACCCGTGCTGGTCTGCCCTTCGCGACGACGGCGGGTACGCGCAATCACGTTGACGCCGTGCTGGTTGGTGGACGGGGCGGCGGCGTAGGCGGAGTAGCCACGTCCGCTGCCGCTGCCGCTGGCCCCGCCGTAGCTCGTGTGGCTCGCGTTGAGCACGCCGCTGTCATTCAAACTGCCGTACTCGTAATTCGCGGCGTTGGGCGAGAGCGGCGGCTGCGGAAACTGCTGGAACGGCGCCGGGTGCGGCATTGCCTGAAAAGACATGGGCATGGGCAACTGCTGCGGCGGCGGTGGCGGGTACTGCGGCGTTCGCAAGAAGTGGGACGACTCGCTATCGCTCTGCGCCAGCCACGTCAGCTGCGGCGGGGTAAAAATATTTGCCGGCCCACCGCCACCCGCCTGCGGTGCCGCGTCGTGGGACAGGGCCGACTGCGTCTGCGGGCCGCTGCCGAGCGCGGTCAGCGAGTGCAGCGGCTGCGGAGAGGGCGAGAGAGCGCGATCCGAGGCCGCGGCGGAGGTGATCATCGTCGCTGCCGACCCGAGTCCTACACTCGATCCGGCGTCGTAATGCTGCGGCTGTTGTGCCTGCTGCTGCAAGGGTGGGTTCGGGGAGACCGGACCGACTGTCTGCAGCGCTGCCATGCGCAGGGGCGGGGGCGGATGCTGCAGCCCTCCTCGCGCATTGCCCCCACCACTGCGGTTGCTTCGACTACGACCACCACCACCACCACCACCAATCGTATCGCGTCCTCTGCCGCCACGACCGGTCCGCTGCTCGCGCGGGTTCGGCGCGGTGTTCACGCCGCCGTCGCCGTCCTCAGCTTGCGCCGCGTGGCTGCGCGCTAACGTGGCCGTGTCGGTGGGCAGCGCCGCATACGCGTCCGCGTGGCGCTCCCCGCTGCTCTCGTCGTTTCGCGCGCCCGCCTCTGTCGCCGGTCGCGTGCTGCGCGGGGACGTGTTGACGGTATTATTAACATTGTCGTCCGTAATCGTGTGCGGCACCGACTTGACGGAGGCGGGCGTGGACGTGATCTTCTCCGACGGCGGTGCGCCGCTGCTGATGCTCGGCGCTTTCGTGCGGGACGAGGTGTCCGAGGAGGCCCGTGGCGCCGTCATCGTCGCCGTCGTCGGACCACTGCGGCTGGCGTTGCTGTTGCTGCTCACATTGTTGTTGTTATGGTTGCTGTTGCTGTGGATGCCGCCAGCCGTGGGCATCGCGCGGTTGCCGCCACGTCCGCCATTCTTGGCCGTGTTGCGTGGGGCCTCCTCACCCTGGTGAGGGTGGTTCTGGCCTCTGCCCGGTGCGCGCTTGAAGTCGCCCTGCACCGTCGGGTCGACGTGCACGGCGTGGATGAAGTT
>JASAOP010002486.1:0-26467 GCA_030849055.1 Crithidia thermophila | reverse complement strand
TCTGGAAGACTTGTCTGCGTGAGGTGTGGTAGTGTACTCCATGTTGTGGGTACGGTGGCGTAGTAGATACTGGGCTTGCCTTTGATTGTGAACGTGGTTACGACAACGGCGTTTGCATCGACGTCGGAGGGGACTTGCGGGAGGGCTCTCTGAATGCTGATGTCATCGATGTCAACAGCGACTCCGGTGGCGTTGCACGTGACAAACCTGCGCGCGCAGAAGTTGCTGCAAGTCCACTGCGTTTCAAGGGCGGGAAAGGACGCTTTGAACGCGTCAAGGAAGCGTCGCGTGTTCTCCTGCTGGGTAGTTGTGTAGAACGGAACAACGGAAGAACAGCTTTTCGTGCTTGTCGCTGAGTGGACACCGACGATGAAAAAAGAAAGCACTAGCACGCAAATGATTGCGACCACAGATACGCTGTGGCTAAGCTTGCTGAAGCGGTAGGCGGGCATGACTGGCAGAAAACGATCCTGTGCTCACTATATTCAGTTTCTTGTCCGTCCCGTATCGACGAAGCTAAAAAAGTGGTAATAGGAGCTCTAGGATCTACGAAGCAGTGGCAGTTTGAAAATTTAGAAAAAAAAAACACTCGGTTATTGATAGGTTTTGTCTTTTTGAACAAAAAAGGACTTCTCAACAACACAAAAGAATTTCAAAAAAAAAAAAGCTTGCAGAAAGGAAAGACTGCAAACAAGAGCAGCGGAACTCTCACACTGTGTGAAGGATATCACTGCAGAGGTGTCAATAGTGAGCGTTTCCTTTTTTTTTTTTGAAAGAACAAGATTAGAGAGAAAAAGAAAAACAATGATAAAGAAAATAGGGAATAAGGAATAGAAGGATGTCGCTGTTCCGTAAAAGCAACTTCCAAAAATCAAAAAGAAAAAATATTAGGAAAAAAAAAGATCGAGGGTGCTGCTCGACGAAGTGGTTGTGTGTTGCTCAGATTGCAGCTTGAAAAGGGAACGGCTCTTCAAAAATGTTAATCTGTGCAAACAGAGATGGTATCGTGAATTCAAAGACACACACGCACGGGTCAGCCGGAAGCACTCTCGACGAAAAGAATAGTTGAGAGATACTCAACGAGTCAACCACACACGCAGACACAACTGGCTCGCGAGATCGCAGGTCAGGCAAGCGTTTACCTGGTTGGAAGCACAGAGCGGGTCAAGTGATCTGCTCAGTTTCCTACCGTCACCGTTGAGCGCAGCTAATACGTGTGGCTTCGCGTTTTTCTCTCTCTATCAATGATCAAATTTCTGCGTACCGCAGGATTAAACTAAAAAAAAAAAATTAAAGCAGTAGAGACGTACAGTTGATCTAACACTGTGTACACGATTTCCCTAACTGGGGGGACAGTTTTACCGAGAATTATACTTTTTTTTTTACTTGATGTTGTGTCTCTTTTTATTTTTTTCTTTCCTCTCTTTATGGTGACACTGAGTCCCTCCGAGTGTCAGAGAGAGATTTTACGTGTTAAAAAAAAAATCTTGTTCTTTCTTTGTATGTGTGTGAAGAGAAAAGTGTGGTCAATGGAAGTGTTTATTATTATTATTATTGTTGTTGTTGTTGACGACGCGGTTGAAACGCAATCAATCAAAGGTGTACCGCGTTTAAAGGAAGCATCAATAAGAAAATAAAGCACATCGGCAAGGAGGAGAAGTGGATTTTGGCGTGGTTCAGCATGTCAAATAAAAGTAAACAAAAATCCATGAGACGACGGTGCGTGGGTACAAAAACGGTTACTAGACGTTAGGGTCGAATACCTCTTTTTTCTTTGGTGACATTTCAGCACCGATTTCAATGCTGATGATCCGGTGAATGTTAAGTCCTTGGAATCCCGCTGTTGATTCTACGACAAGCTATTGTTACGTGTTGCCTGTCTCGAAAATCGACTAGGGAAGTGCTGCGGTCAGCAAATCGACACGAATTTAAAACAAAACAGAGTTTGCAAGAACACACGAAACCGCTCCGCAAAACAAAGCAATGAATTCTTTGAAGTCTTTTTTGTCTTTTTGTCCATAAATAATATCTCGAGTTTTTTTTTCCAAACTTTACTCATCAGCGATTTGTTTTGCTCTCCCCTACCTCTGAGCATCCGCATCGGTGCGCATCCACTTCTGCTTCTCAGCAGCGCCGCTCACGCTCACATCAGCTCGCTTTCACCGCGCGTCAAGGTGTCTTCCATTGCCTGCTCGCGCTCTATTTCGAGCAAGTTGGAAATGAACGTGACCGCCTCGTGAAAGTCACTTGTTTTTCCGTGGATTCGCCGGAACTGGACCATCGTGTAGCCCAAGCACGCAGGGGATAGGATGACATCCACATCACAAACACCATTGACCTGCGCAACAGCTCCCGTGCCACCGTACGCCATGGCGCGATGCGTAAAGTTTGACGACGGCGTCATCGTTGGGTGCATTGCGTTCGTGTGCGTGGTCGACGGCGGGGAGTGCAGGCTGGACGAGAATGCGGCTGCTGAAGGCTGCGGCGGGTGGAATGCGGCGGTGCTGCAGTCCGCCTCCACCGTGGTACTGCCATTCGGGACGCTCGCGGAGCCCGCCGCGCCGTTGCTCTGGCGCGATGTAGACAGGGACGACGACGGCCGGAGCGATGCCGCCGAATTCGCGGAGGGGGACACCTCAGCCTCCGGCGTCGTCGGGGCAACGGTAAGCAACTTCGCTACGTCGCCGGATAGCCCGTTCGCTTCCATGGCTTTCGTGGCCTTGTGCTTCGGAGTTCGTCCATCCGGCCGCGTCAGTGAGTCACGACGAGTTGCCGGCTCCACATCGCGGCCGCCGCTGTCTGCGCTGTGTGAATGCCTCTTCGCTTTCGCGCCTGCCACGTCGCCGGCCGCTTTTTTGCGCTTTCCCAGCACCGTGGCGGATGCGTGTCCTTCGTGCTCCTCGCCGTAGACGGCGGAGAGCGCGCCGTCGCTGGCGCTCTGCGTGTCCTCGCTGGTGTTGACGATCGACGAGCTGTTACGCGAGTCGCTGAAGAAGCTGTGCGTGTCGTCGTGGACGCTGTCGAGGTCGTTGTCGCTGCTGCGCGCGTGTCGGTCGCGCAGGGCCCCGCTGGCGCCTCTTGCCCCGTGTGTGGGAGGGGAGTGACGCAACGAGTGCGAGAGCGAGACGGCCAGCGACGGTGACAAGGCGATGGAGTGAGAGTGGGTGGGCGTGTGCCCGGCACCGTTGTTGGACGCACTGGGCACGGGCCGGTAGGGCGTCGGTGCCGTGACGGTGGTGCTGGCGTAGCTTGGGTGGCGCGGGATCGGCACTGCTGCGCTGCGCGGCTGTTGTGCGTGCGGCGGTGGCTGCTGTTGCTGAGAGGGGGGCTGACTGGAGGTACCACTGCTTGCTAGCGGGTCGTGCGGGCACCGGTCGTGGGGAAGCCCTGGAGAGCCAAAAGAGTCGGAGCGGGTCAGCGTGTTGCGCGACGACAGCTTTGCCAGCGTCGGCTTGGTGCCGCGGAAGAGGACCAAGTTGACGTCGGTGACGGTGGGAGCGGGGTTGTGGGGCAGCGAACCGGCGTTGCTGTCCGTCGTGGCGTCTTGGCCGCCGGCAAAAACACCCTCGCCCTTGCCCAGCGCGTCGCCGGCCGCAGAGGGCGTGCGCGCTAGTGCGGCGTTGCTCGTCGTCTGCGACAGGCTGCGCGTCATGCCGGACGGCGGCGCGTGCTGGCGTGTCGAGGAGGAGGGCGGGGTGGCCGCGGCGCTGGTGCGGTGGGAGGCGGAGGAGGCGCTGCGGTAACCAGGGGTGAGCTGGGCGGGGTTGCCGAAGCTCGTCGCGCCGATGGGGCCGCTGCTCGCCGCCATGGCCACCAGCGACGCAGACATGAGCAGCGGCGTGGCGGAGCTCATTGTTGCGCCGGTCACCAACGCCGACGAGCCCAAGTAGCGGAACGAGTAGATGTTTTCCGTGTTCGAGACGACCTCGTCCGAGTACAGCAGCAGGAGTCGCTCCGGCATGCTCGCCAGCTTCGCAAGGATGACGTTTTGCAGGCCGGTGACTAGGAAGCCGTGCCGCACGCACTCCGTCACGTTGCGCGACTGGAACATGGCGGCAAGGTTGGTCGCGGCGGCCAGCTTGCGGCCGAGTGGGTGCTTCATCAAAATGTCGCTCTTTACAATGCCACACACAAAGGAGTCGAAGGAGACGGTGATGCTCGACGGGGACATGGGCGACTCCGGCGGCGGCGGCGACGCAGCCGGCGAAGCCACCAGCAGTGGGCCGTCCACAAAACTGCCAGCGAAGCTACCGGCCGCCACCGTGCTGGTTGTCCTTGTCGTCGTCGTGGCGTCCGTGCTGGCTGACGGACCTGCCGGCTCCCCTGCCGCCCGCGGCCCTCCGCGCAGAGGCACCGCAGCGCCGTCGCCGGCGGTGACCGGACTGCGGCCCGAAGCGGTGGTGGTGGTGGTGGTGGTGTTGGTGCCGGTGGTGGCCACCGAGAACGGCGGCGTGGCCGCGGCGGAGCGGAGTGGCGAGGCGGCGCCGGACGTGTAGGCGGGGTTGGTGGTGGTGGTCGGCGTGGCCGCCGGCGTCATTCGCCACCGGTGCCAGTTCAGCGTCGCCTGCGCGTTGCAGCGCGCGAGTTCGGTGTCGTGGAAGTACTTGATGAGCGACAGGCAGTCCTCGCGCTGCACCGGAATGTGGCACTTCTCAAAGACGCGCCGCACCTGGTCGAGCTGGATGACGCCGCTGTGCGTCTCGTCCAGGCTGTCGAAGGCGGTGCGGAGCTGGCGCACGACCTGCCGCTCCACCGCGTCCATCTCCGTCCCGATGATGTTTGCCAGCTGGAACTCGCTGCTGTGCGTGAAGGGGGTGTGCGCCAGGTCCTTGCTCACCCAGGCGTCGCGGAACTGCTGGAAGGTGATGCGGTCGGCCTTCGCGTCGCCGGTGAAGAGCCTCACGAGCTCGTCCACGTCAGCGGTGGGGACGGCGTCGCCGTGCAGCGTGGTGAGCATGTCTCGCAACTGGTCGCGTGTGATGCAGCCAAAGCCGTCCGAGTCAACTTTGCGGAACGCCGTCGCCAGCACCCGCTCCTCCTCGGCCGAGACGGGGTGTTGCGTGGAGAAGTCGAGAAAGGTGGACGAGATCATCTTGTCGCGACGGAAACTCGACGCACTCCCGCCAGCACCGCTGTTGTTGTTCGAAAAGCGCTCCGACTCGCCGACCGGGGACGCTGCGGAGCCCAGAAGGGTCGCTGGCACGCGCGTAATCGGCACGCCGTCACCCGCGGCCGAGATGCCGTTCTGCCTCGCAGGCGCCGCTGAACCGAGGCAGCCGCCACCGCCGCCGCTTCGAAAGAGGCTTCCGTTTTGCTCGGAGGCTTTCGCGGCAGACTTCGCAGCGCCTGCGCTCGCGGTGTTCCCTGCACAGCCCTGGACCGCGCCGTCCGCCCGAGTCACGCTAGCCGTGCGGGGCGAGGCAATGGCGCCATCAGCCACCACGTGCTCCTCTGCCGAAAGCGGCGGCACGGCGCCTCTGAGGGGGCTGGCCAGCGTCTCGAGCAGGTCCTCGCGGTGCGGGAAGTCCTTGCGCAGCTGAATGCCGACGCGGAACCACGGATTCTGGATGATTTGCTCCGTGCTCGGACGCTCCGTTGGCTCGGCAGCCAGCATCTGCGTCACCAGCTGCCGCGCCGCTGGCGAGATGCGCTGCACCTCGTCCTCGTCGAAGGCAAACTCGTTCTCCTGGATCAGGTGCAGCGTCTCCTCCTCGTCTCGCCCGTCAAAGGGCAGCCGGCCGGTGAGCATGAAAAACAAAATCACCCCGGCACTCCAAAGGTCCTGCAGAAACGGGTCCACAATGACGGGCTGCGGCTTGCGTCGCACCGGTGAGCTGTACATGGGACTTCCGCCGCTGGTGGTGGTGGTCGACGCTGCTGCTGCCGCACTCGCGCGCGCGTCGATGGGCAACGGCAGCGCCTCGTGCGCGGCGCCAGTCTCATGCGAGGACGAGGTCTGGCCGCTGAGCTCCTCGGCGCTGCTCTTCGTCGTCAACGCCGCCGCCGTCGCCGCCGCTCCGTCGGCGCGCAGGCGCGTTGCCCCCGCCGTGTCGCTCGCCGGCTGCGGAACGCGCGTGGTGGGACTCGCTCCCGACGGGGGCAGCGTGCCGCGCCGTGTAGCCGTGGCAGCGCTCGCTGCGGCAAAGGCGCTGACGCGGCCCGCCGAGTCCGCGAACGAGGGGTTGGTGTGGAAGGATGCCGTGGTGGGCGACGTCGTCGTGGAGGAAACGGCGGAGGAGAGAACGGAAATTGGCTCCTGCGACGATACGCCGGGACGCAGCGAGGTGGGCACCGCGGCTTGACTGGGCTTTGTCTCTGAGGGTCTCGCGGCGCCCTCAGCGGCAAGGTTGGTGCTGCTGCGCGGGGTGGCAAGCTTGAGCTTTCCGCTGGTGTTGTTGACAACCGGCGATGACGCCTTCTGCGCCGCGGCCTTGTCCTTTGACGAAACCGCAGTGCCGGAGACGTCAGAGTGCTTCACGCTGCGGTGCTGGTGCGGGCTGCTGTGGTGATGGTGGTGGTGAGTGCTGCTGCTGCTGCCGCCGCTGGAGCCGAGTAACGCCTTGACAAAGCTGCTGATGCCTTCCCCCACCTTGTTGCGAGTCAGCGTTGGCGACCCTTTTCGGTGCGACTTGCCGTTGCCGTTGGTCAGGCTGCTGAGGCTGTGCGTGCTGCTGCTGTGGCACATGGTCGCTGTCCCACTCGCCGACGGCGGCGGTGTGAGAGGTGTGGGGCGCTGGCGGCCGTCGCGGGTCTTCGTTGCCTGACTCTCCTCCGCGCCCTTCCGACCAGTGACCGCCGTCGCATCGGGCTGCAGCGGTGACACGTGCGTGCTGCGGGTGCAATGAAGCGGCCTGCCTTCACCGCCCTCGTTCGCGGCTCCTGGCGCTGCGGCGGCGGGGTTGGGCGTGCGTCGGTGGCGGTGTTGCGCCGTCGACCCGCTGCGGGACGAGGTCGGGCTGTCCGAGGAGGACGGGGAGACCGGGGAGGAGGAGGAGCAGACACGCCCGGTGGCACCGCTGCCCATCCCATCCGCCTGCGACGGATACGCGCCGGCGCGGGTGGCGAAGGTGCTGTCGGCCAGCGCGCTCGCGTACCGCGTGCTCATGTCGCCGTCGTCGGCGCTGAGGTACTCGAAGTCGCGCTGCTGGGACGACGCAAGGACGGCCTCGGGACTGGAGTAGTGCAGGGTGCCGAACATGGAGCCGTTGTGGATGGCGTCGAGCAGGGCGATGTTGTCACCGGTGCCAACGGTCTCCTCCGGGTCGTCGATGTTCTCCTTTGCCACCTTCGAGGAAAAGCCAAAGTCGCAGACGAGGAGGCGGCCATCGTTGCTCAGGAGGAGGTTCTCTGCCTTGAGGTCCTTGTGCGCGACCCCGTTGCGGTGGCAGTAATCGATGGCGGAGATGAGCTGCTGAAAGTACATGCGAGCCTCGTCCTCGGCAAAGTAGTTTTTGGAGAGAATCAAATCGAACAGCTCCCCACCCTCGGCAAGTTCGAGGACAAAGTAGAAGGCCGTGGTGGAGTTCAGAAATTTGTAAAACTTCACGACGTGCGGGTGCTCCAGCGACTGCATCACCATCGCCTCCGACACGATGTTCTGCTCGAACGATTTCACAAGCGAGACAGCCATTGGGGAGGGCTGCGGCGGCGTGGTGGGTGCGGCGCGGCCCAACGGACCCGACTCGGCGGCACTGTCGTCAGACGGCGGCGGCTGCGTGTTTCCTTCGCCGTTGTTGTAGGGCGCGAGCGGGGAGTAGATGCCGGAGCCGGTGAAGAGGTCCTGCTTCTGCAGAATCTTTAACGCAAAGCGGTCGCCAGACGGGATGTACTTCACAACGTACACCGAGCCGTACGCGCCTTCGCCCAGGCGCTGGCCGACCACGTAGTCCTCCAAAGTTTTGGTCTCGTCCTCCAACTCGAACGACCCCGTGAAAAAGGAGGTCGCGGTGGAGCTGGTGAGTCGGCTTCCAGGCTGCATTGTTGAAAAACGCGGCGCACTACTAGGGAAGTGAGAAAAAAAAAAGAGGGTTTTACTCAACGGATGCGCGAGTGATGACTTGGGTTTATGTGAGAGAAGATGAGTGCGATCGGACAAATGTAGGCTCGCCTTTCTTTGTCTTCTTCCCGACACCTTCGACAGTCGCACTGCGCTTCACGACAATCACGTGAAGGACGAGGCGCTACTTGAAACTGACTGGATAACAAACAAACTGTCAACCGCAAAGACAATGAATAGACAAAAGCAGTGGAAGATGTGAAAAAAAGGCACTTAAAAAAAATTACTAAGTCTTAAAAAGTCTCTGCTTGATGAACCTATAAAACGAGAGACCTTGTATGCACAACCGTTATTCGATTATTATTCGCTTATTAGCAGCGTTTTTTAATAATATAAATGTGGTGCTCTAAAATTCTTGTAGGAGCAGAGAGAAAAAGGTGTTTTCCTTTTTTCGGAGCCGTGTCTTTTTTGTTTTGTGTGTGCAAAACACCTTTTGTCTTACTGTCTTCGCCGTGATGTGGGCAAAAAAAAAGGGGGAGTGGGCCAGAAAACTGGCAAACTCGTACAAGTGTCAAAGAGTCAAGAAGAGAACAGCCTCAGAGCAAAAAGAAAGAAGCGAAAAAAAAAAAAAGAATGCGGTCTACACGGCGGAAACGCAAACACGACAAGGGTCAAATATTTTGGCTTGAGAAGCTAAAAGAAAAAAAAGCGTTTGAAAATACTCTCTTTTCCTTGCTGTTCCGCACAGCAAAGCAGAAAAAGATAAAGCAAGAAAACAAAAAAATATATAGTGATTACGCGCAAGCCAAAAAAGCCTTCTTTTTTTTTCCGTTTCAGAACCGGTTAATAGCAGCGGAAACAAATGAAGCCAGAACCTATATAAAGAAGATCTGTATTTATACACAGAAAAGGAAAATGATCAATCGAATTATCCAGTGGCCCCTGGCTGTTGAGAGACGCAAAAGTAATACAAAAAAAAAGAGGAGCCTTGTCCTCTAATGCGAAGGTCAATGGAAAAAGAAAATGCCGCGAAAAATCTGCGGAGAGCTTTTCACGAATGAGACGCAGAGAGACACTTCTATGCGAACGTTTACCTTTTTGACCAGCAGAGATTGGACAGAAAAAAGTGTAAAGGAAAAGGGGAAAAAAACGTTTGGTGAAAAGAAAAAAAAACTCAAATTATACCGTTTGGTTGAAAGGGAGTGTGGAGGCACTGCCGTTTTCTTTTTTTTTTCTTTCCTCCTTTTGTCTTTCACAATAAAAATAGAAAGTCCTGCTTTTTTTTTTGTTCTGTATGTAATTCACAAGGAGTGTTGATGAACAATAATAACTAATAGAAATACGGAAAAAAAAACTGTTACAGAAAAAACACTTTTGCAGTCTAAACGGGGTATTAAATTCTATTATTTCTTCTTTTCTTTTTATGTGTGTGTGTGTATGCGTTTAATGTAATCCGTGACGGAATTGGGCAATTGAGCGCACACACACGCGGCTCGATTAAACGGTGAAGGTTTCACCAAAACAGCGAAACGACAAACTGTAGATAGAACAACGAGTTTCGTTGCTGTGTTTTGAGTGCAAGTTTCTCGTCGCATGAGGAAGAGAAAAATGGATTGGGAGAGTAATTGACGATGAGCCGCTACCACGCAAGAAGAAACCGTAACAAGCGTCACAAGCGTAATTTACGGAAGTCACTACCTGACCGTCCGTCGCATAGCAAAATAGTAACTCACAGTATTTTCGCGTGCCGCGTCGACGGTCAAAGACTGAGCGGAAGCATCTCAACAAAAAAGATCTCGGAGGTAACAACGGTCATTAATTCTGCAGTTCTATTTGATTTTTGATTGCGACAAAACACGTTACTTGAATATTGCTTTCTTTTTATTATTATTTTTGGTCTTCTGGTCAGCAGTAGCAAAAGATGTGATACAGAATTGGCGAATTGCGTTGGTGCAAAAACGATGAGTTGTCCAACAGCAGCAGCTGCTGACACTCTCACAAAATGAAAAAAGAGAAGTAAACAAAGAGAAGAGAAAAAATACTTGCTGCGAAAGCAGCACAACGCAGCTGTGCTCTCGGTGGTTGCAGTCTAGGCTGCTGGCTGCGCTGCTAATTTAATTCTTTTTTTTTTTTCAAAACACAACACGGAGACACTTTAAGAGTGACAGCGCCATCAGGGCACACGAGCAGACGTACCAACGCATCACATCGACGTGGGTAGACCACAGTACATCTCCTTCGTCGACAAGCATCCAAATGTAGAGCGCCGAGCACGCTGACGCGCTGAGATGCTCGCCCAGAAAAGCCCACGCGGGACCCTCAAAATCGGCGTAGGCATCCGCAACGGGTGAACCAATGGTTGCGGCATTCATCTCTCTGCTCCCCCCTCCCGCTGCAGTGCCAGATCGTCGAACCGGGCAGCAGCAGCAGCACCAACGGTGGCGCCGCCGCAGCCGCACCGCGATGCACCCGAGCTCCATCCCGCACAGCACCAGCGAGGCGACGGCGGCGATGTAGCCGAAGAGCGCGCCAAGACTGAAGAAGAGGTGGTGAATGTGGAAGACAAACAGCGTCGACGTGAGGAGGGCGTTGAGGACCAGCAACCACGACAACTGCGTCTGTGCCAGCGCCACGCAGCGACGAGCAGCGTGGCGCAGACGCGCACACAGCTGCCCCATGGCAGACATCAGACGACACGTGCGAGCTGGCGAGGGGCTGGCTGCTGACGTCATCTCCGACAGCACCCCACTCGTCTTCTGAAGACTGCGGTGCGTGGCGGCGTCGCGGTGGCGCGGGCCGGAGTGCGTCGCCGGCATCGGGAACGGCGACCGCGACGCCGGCGGCAGCACCGCCACGGCCGGGCCGCTCTGAGGTGTCGTTGGCCGCTGCCCCTCCCCGCTGCGTGTGTGCTCCCCTGCAGCTGCGGAAGTGGTGTCGGGCCGCGACGCCGGCCTCGGCCAGCGACCTGGACCAACATCGTGCGTGCTGCTGTTCTGGCGGGTTGCCTCCTCGCCGTCGACGTGGGACGGCTCGTGTGGCGTGCGCACGTGGATCATGGAAGGGCTCGGCGTGGTCTCGTGCGATGGGCGCGGACGGCGTGACCTCACTGCCGGTGGCGGGGAGTGCAGGTGCTGGTACCGGTTGCTGTACGACGTGACAAAGAGCACAAAGTCGCCGTTGGTGAAGAGAAAGGTGTAGAGCACCTGCGAAGGGCGCAAAAAGTACGTGAGACAGTTCGATACGAGCGACAGCCAGTTCACGGCGGTGGACAGCTTCTCCTCGAGGGTGAGACGCTCGGCAAGGATGCGCAGCGGATCGGACACGGCGCTCGCCCCAATCGCCGCCTCCGACCCCACGCTGACGGCGTCGTCGTCGTCCTCGCTGCTCTCACGCAGGCTTGAGCTGGCGGCGCTCTCTGCTGCCTCGGCGTCCAACACGTCCCACACGGCGTCGCGGGAGGCATTGGCGCGTCTGCGACGCTGATTGTCGAGCGGATTCACATAGCCCGAGCGCACCCGGGGCACGATATCCACATCTCTGTCGGTAGACCCGGGGTTGGGAGGTGCATTCGGATCTGCCGATTGGCGCCATGCGCGAAAAGTGAGCGAAGTGACGGTACAGAAAAGAAGCAGAACGTCGCTGACATACGCGTGTGGCGATGGCGGAGCTGACGTGCGACTCATGCGTGCGTCGCCGCTTCCAGCACTCAGCAAATTTTATTCTTTTACTTTGGGCCACCACTATTTCGCTATTTGCGATTGTCGCGAAAAGAGATTGAGGAAGGTGGCAAAAAAAAAAAAGATCAATATTTAGGGAGGCAAACCAAAATAGATACAATTCGTAAAACGGATGGTTGTAAGTACAAAGCACGAATCGAAAAGAAGAAAAATGAAAAAGAAAGCTGAAGGATAGTTTCTTGTTTTGCAGAGCTGCACAAGGAAAAAAGGGGAAACAAACGTAATAAAGGGGAAAAACCAATGCACTGAGATGAGTTGACTAGCTGAATAGCAGCAAAAGGCCGTTGAGATCCAGAAAGAAAGAAAAAACGCGTTATAAACGCTAAAGTGGTTTTTGCCGCCGCGCGGTGCGCCTCGGTGCGCAAAGAGTACGCACCTCGCCTTGCCTCGCTTCTTTGCCACTACGCAAATATTTAATAGCTTCCGCTTCTTTTTGTAAATGAACGCGGCACTCCGCAAAGTGCCGGCATTATCTCTGACCAATTCAAAAGGACAGAAAAATTGTTTGTCGAAGAAAGCGGGGAGAAGGAGGAAAAGAGAGGACAGTGAAAAGCAAATGAGCAACAATTACAACAGTGAGAGGTACAAAAGAAAAAGGAGAAGCACAGGATAGTCGCATGACACTCTCAAAAGAAAAAACCACGCGGCCTTGAGGTGAGTTGCATTACCCTACGACCTCTCTTGACACCCGCTGGACGGCGTTGCAGTGAATCTTTTTAGTGAGCAGAACGTTTTTCTTCTTAGACTCCTTTTTTTTTATTATAAGCGCGCGATTGCGGTTCATGCAATACGCGCAAAACGAGCAGTCATTTTATTCTCTTAGAGTGTTTCGCTTTGTTTTCAAAACGTGCCTCATCAGCTGTGCGTAATGAAGCAGCATTTCTTTTTTTCATGTTGTAGCAAAACAATCCTGTGCAGAAGAGGAAGCGGAAGTAAAGAGGCAGCATGCGACGTCAGGAGAATCGATGAC
Source organism: Crithidia thermophila (assembly GCA_030849055.1). NCBI lineage: Eukaryota > Euglenozoa > Kinetoplastea > Trypanosomatida > Trypanosomatidae > Crithidia > Crithidia thermophila. The sequence continues at coordinate 13,764 of JASAOP010002486.1, read as the reverse complement.
TATCGGTGAACGCGGTTGAGCGGCTTCGCCACGCACGGCTACAATCGGGGAGCAGCCTGGTGTGGGCAGACACGGTGGGTGGCTGTCACGTTGCTGCAGTGCCTGTAAACGGTGTGCATGGCCGCCACGCGTACTTCCTCCCGGTGCACCAAGTGCGTCGTTTTCTTTTTCACCGGTGGCTTGAGGCATCGCCTGCAATGGCGTGGACGGTGTGAGGGAGGAGCAGCGTCGCCGGTACTCGGTGAGAAAATGGCAGTAGTAGTCTCCAGCCGTCGGCATGGTCGAGCCACGTCGTGCGGAGGCAGACAGAGCGGCGTTGTACAGCGGTGTGGAGACGGGCACACCCACATGCGAAGGCGAGGTCTGCGATGAGACGCGGTGCGGTGACTGAGAGGATAATGATGGTGGTGGCGGTGGTGGTGGTGATGGCAACGCGCATCTCTGCGGGTGGTCTGAGTGGATGTTGTTTCGGCGCCTGCGACGGTGCACACGCACCTCAAAAAGAGGGCTGCCGTCGACGCTGCCATAGTCGTCAAGCGCTGCCCCATGGGCAGGACGCAGAGCGTCACCGTAAAACTGTGGGGCGTAGGACGCAAAGGAGGAAGAAGAAGAGCAGGCACCCGCTGCAGAAGAAGTTGTCACCGCGGCCCCCGACAGCAACAGTGAGGCATCTGGCGACGAAGAGGAGAGGAAAAGCAAGGACGACTGCGGCGAAGAGGGTAGAGGGGACGACGGGGTAGCGTGGCGGTCGTGGGTGCCACATATCGAGGATGTGGCGTGGTGAGCCTTCGGGTCTGCGTGAGCGGCGCGGGACGCCCGTTTCGCGGGGCTGGATGGCGAGATAATCCCGCACGGAACAACGCACGACGTGCGGCAGCTCGCGTTCAGTTTCTGCAGCAGGGCCGCGTACTTCTCCTGCGGTTGTGAGCAGGTGGCGCGAAGTGGTGGTGGTCGGTCCATCCCAAATTGTTTTGCTCGCAATAAATGGTCTACGAGAACAGAATCTTTCCCAGCAAGCTTAAAACTTGAAAAAAGTAGTTTCTAATAGCAGGTTGTGCATCTATGTAGGTTGCTTTTCTAGGAGGGCTGCAAAGGAGAGCCGGTCTTTTGTTTTAATTGAAACATGGAAGAGGTGAAATTAGAATTAGTGAAAGAGGAAGGGGAAATTTGAAAAAAGAGTGCGTCCTTTTGCACGAACAGCGAAGGCAGTGGCTTTCAAAGCACAAACTAAGATCACTGAGGAAGAACGAATCTAACGTGATTGTCGAAAATCATTTTTAAAGCTCAGCAGCAGCTGTCATGTCCACAGAATCAAGCGTTCTTGACGCTCGTCCCGTCGTCACAAGGACAAACACGAATGTCAAGCATTGCGCGTCAGTGACACACACTTTTTTTTCTTTCATGATTGTAGTTACAAGGAATTTGAAGGAGGGGAAGAGTAAGACAAAAAGAATGTATCTGTGGTGAGCTTTAAAAGAGTTTAAAAAAAAAAAGAACAAAAAATAAGGTCATAAAATGAAGAACGGGTTTTCCAGATTGGAAATGAGACGAAAGGAGAAAATAAAAACACAGAAGAAAAACTGAAGGTAAAAACTAAGTGGAGTAGTGAAAAGAAATAAGTGAAAAAAAAAAACAATTAACAGCGATTTGCAGTTCAGCGCGCCAAAAATCGTTCTCTGCTCGACTGTTGTTGTGTACGTCAGTTCTGAAAAATTTCGCCGCGTCCGCTCTACGTAAAAGGTGCGTACCCACGGCGAGTCGGAGAGGGAGACGGCGTCGTCCGCGGCGAGCGCGCTCGGCGGTGCGAGCTGCAATTTCTCCCCTCATCGTAGGAGTGGCGAGTTATCGCGCTTCTGGGACTCACGTCGCAGCCGCGCTCGCCGCCACGTGCGGAAATCGGCGGCGTAAACGGGGACATGGGAGCAGGGCCGTCCATCTCACCACGCACTCCTTGACCGTAAAAGGAGGGAGGCGGCGGCGACGACGCGAAGTCGGGACAGACCGAGGCGTCCAGCGCAAACGCAGCTGGCGAGCGCGGACCACTCGGCATACCCTCATCATCGTCGTTTTGGCGGCGTGACACGGAGTGCACCGGAGGCGGAGGAAGTGCCAGCAGCGGCGGTGGCGGCGCGTGCACGCGCAGCGGAGAAGAGAAGGGGGAGGCGGCGGTGGCAAACGCGCTCGCTGAGGGATAGGTCGCGGGTGCGTGGTAAAGCGGGCCGGTGGTGTACATCATCGGCGGGGGACGAGGCACCACCATGAACCCGTGGAATTGCCCGCTGCTGCTGCCGCCGCCGTCGACACCGTCCAGCGGCTCGCCGTGGTAGCGCTGCAGCTGATTGCTGGGAGTGGGCGTGCGAGAGAGCTTGCGTGATGGACTGCGCCGCGCCGTGTCGGACGCGCTCGCGCTGTCCGCCCGCGTCGGGCTGTGGCGTCGACGATCGCGGCTGTTGTGGCGGTGGTGGTGGCTGTCATCGCTGTCGCTGCCACCCTTGCCGCAGCGGCCCCTGTAGAAGCAGCAGCAGAAGAAGCGCCGAAACCAAAACACGCAGAAGGCGGCGGCAGCGATGATCAGGTACACGAGCAGGTCCAGCAAGATCAGCTGCCAGCACGTGCGCTTGAATGCGCAGACGATGTTGAGGGTGCCACACCTGTCGCACGTCGCGGCCGAGGACTCCTCGGTGGAGCCGCCGCCGGCGCCGCCCGCCGTTCCGCCCTGCGTGCCGTTGTTGAAGCCCGTCGATGTCACCGTCCAGCTGACCAGCCGCGAGTCCGTCACCGCCTCCTCCGCGTTCTGCACGACGACGGTGCAGTTTGCTTTGCCGGACGCAAACGAGTCCTGCATGTAGACGTTAAAGCGGAGCGACGGCGACTGCTGCGCTGCGGCGAGGGAGAGGGTCTGCGCCGTCATCGGGAAGACACCAGCGGTGCAGTTCTGCGCACTCACGACGAGACGGCCCGTGACCGCGGCGACGTTCTTGACGACGACGGTGAGCACGCCATCGGTGCTGCTGGCCTCGAGGGAGTCGCGGTTGAGCGCTGCCGCCACGATCTTGCCGTTGGCCACGCCCACGATGTACTCGAGGTCGTCTGCGTCCACGGTGAGCACGATCATCGTGGCGGCGGGGGAGGCGGCCACGTAGGAGATGTACGGAGACGTGGCCGACGTCGTCGTGTTGGACACACGCTCGAGCTCGAAGTTGCCGAAGCCGGTGGCCATGTACTGCGCCTTCTTGCCAGCCGCCACGCGGTCCTGGTCGGCGGTGCGGTAGTCCTCCAGCTGCGAGCTCAGGCAGCTGCCCGGGGCGAGGTCGCACTTGTTGCCCTGCGAGGCGAAAGCCTTGTAGGAAACGCCGACTTTGTTGCATTCCAAACCGTCCAAGGTCACGAGCGTCGTTGACAGCAGCATCCACTCCGCCGCCCCAGCCAGGACACGTGCGTCGTTGAGGGGCAGCGCAGGCGCAAAGAGCATGTGCGACGTCAAGTCCAGCGGCTGATCGTTTGGGGCGAAACTGCCCACAATGCGCGCCGACGCCCCCCACCCCGCGCCAGCGGTGGCGCCCAAGACAGCGGGCGACAGCTGCAGCGCCACGGTCTGTCGCACCACGGCGGCCGCGGCGGAACCGGTGCTGGCGGTGGTGTTGCGCGTGACGGTGACGTTGAGGGTGAACCACGTCACGTAGGCGCCCACGGTGTACCCGCTGTACCACCGCGTGCCAAAGCGCAGGCACGAGGCGGTGGTGTACTTGTCAAAGATGTTGCACGCGTTGTTGGCGCGCGCGTCGGCGTTGCAGAAGCCGAGCGTCTGGCACATGCTGCAGTCGCAGCAGAACCCCTGCGAGTACGGGATCGCCGTCCCGTTGGCGTCGTAGGCGAGTCCGCACGTCGCCGTGCTGGGGTTGAAGTCAGCGTTGCACTGATTGAGCAACTTTCCCTTCACCGTCGCCTCGTAAGGCTGCGCGTTGTAGTTCTGCACGTAGAAAACGGGGTAGCGGTAGCGCACGGCACTGCGACTCGTGGTGATGGAGATGGGGGAGAAGTTCACTGTTGATGCGTCCGTTGCACCGGCCGCCGTCGTCGTCTCGTCGGTGGCGGTGTTGAGGAACACGACAGACTCCTCTCCTGCCAGCTGACCAGCCTCGACGGTCATCGTGACAACCATTTTTTTGGTGCAGTTGAGGGCCGCGTCGCCAGAGTCGGTGCAGTAGGAGATTTTGGAGGATGAGATGAGTGTGGCCCGCACGTGCGCCGCGCAGGCGGTGAGGCAGCACAGCCACAGAATGCAACGACACAGAATGCGCGCACGCCAGCACGTTCTGCGTGGCATTATTTGTCTGTTTGTGTGTGTGCGTGAGTGTCTTGTTTTTTGTAAGCGTAAACGATGGTAAAAAAAAAAAAAAACAGCTTTGATTCAGCAGTCGGCACGAAATTGTGCAGTCCAGCAGCAGAAAAAGGAGAGAAAAAGAGAGGCAGTTGAAAAACTGCTATTTTGAGGAGGCCACAGGCAAAAAAAAGAGCGTCCAGTTTTTTTGACGAACCCTTTTTACTCCGTTTTTTTTTTATCGTAATGACGTCAAGTGGCCTGACCGATTCGTTAGACGTTGATGAGTTGCCTGTCTCGCTACATTATGACAACAGTGGCAAATGGCAGCGCACGTATGCATTGTGCAGAAAAGAGGAGCAGGGGAAAAATTCGTAAGATAGTCAAGGGAGAGCTTTACGCAGTGCACACGAGGATTCAGCATTGCTTTGTCTGTTTTTTTTTTCTAAACCAAGCGACCTAAATGACAGCAAAACATAAACAAGAACCCTAGATGCTATTGCTGCGCAACCTTTGTGTCGAAACATAAAAGCGTCGCTTGTCAATCTTTGTTAAGAGAATACAAAGCAAAAAAGTTGGCCCCTCTATTTGAACTTTGTGTTTGCATGTTGCAGGTATAACACCCTTTTCTCTCTCTGAGTTTACTTTCTTTTTAAAAGATCCTTGTATTTGATGTGACAAATTGTCAAAAAGCGCAAAACGCGTTCATTAAAGCAGAATCCAGGAGAACGAGGTCAGGTTGTTTTATTGTAAGACGAGACGAAAAAAAAAGTGCGCGCGCGCCTCTCGTATTGAAGGCGTAAATGCTGCGGCTTATACAAGCAAAAAACCTTCTTTTTTTTATTTAGCAACTTGTTTATGTTGTGACTTTCTCGTGCGACAAGATCCTAAACCAGGAAAGCACAGTGTGTTTTTCTTGTGGTTGTTGTTGCGCGGTTTGTGCAAAAACAAAACGAAGCTCGGTATAGCACCAAAAGCGGCAGTAATTGACTCGCAAAAAAAAAAAATCAAAGAAGCATAAGTTTGAATAGAGGTAAATAGGTATAATAAGAAGAAAAAGAAAATCCGCAACGTTGATAAAAGCGTGCGGAATAGAGCAGTAATGATGACTGACAAGATAATCTTCCGCAAAAAAAAAAAAAACAGAAACCGTTGTTGTTTCTTAGTGTGTGTGTGTGTGTGTGTGTGTGTGGGTGCGTTACAGGTTGCCACTCATCACACCTGTTTTGCAACCGCTGGCCCACGCTCCACCAAGTAGCTGTTCGGCAAAAACGGCACCGTGTCCGTCACGTCGACATCCTCGGCCACCATCACGATGTTCTCCCCGAGAAGTTGCTCAGGGACGGCATGCAGGTCGGGAAAGGTGATCTGCAGCCACGTCGTGGTGCGGAGGGCAGCGGTGGCGATGCCGGCAGGCGGCGGAAAGTCGTCGCTGTCGCGCGCGGAGTGGCGGAACTGCTGCGGTAGGCGCAAGTCTACCCAAAAGGTGCCCGACTCGTTGGCCGGGATTTTGTCCTTGTAGGTGAAGGAGGCAAGGGTGTAGGAGTCGCTTCTCTGCGAGTTGGAGCTACCAGCAAGACGCACCCGCTCCATCAGGGCAATGCGCGTCTTGTGAATGCTGACAGTACCGGCAGTCACCTTGACGCGCAGGCGCAGCACGCCGTCCGACACCGCCTCGCTGTTCGCGCCAAAGGAACCGTTGAAGCGGCGCTGCTGCTCCTTCTTCATTGTCAGACTGTCGCTGAGGGTGTCCACGTCGTCGCTTTTCATCTTCTCGTACGGCGCCGTTGGCGAGGACGCAGCGACGACGGTGTCGGGGTGTGCCACCACGGTTCCCGTCACGGTCAACCCGCCAGACGCGACAGCCTGCTGTTGCTGCGCTGCATCGGCAGAACGCGCCGCAGCAGACCCGTCCCCAGCGCCATCTCCAGCTACAGAGCCCGTTGCCGTTCCACTAATACCCAGTGCTGCGCAAATGTGATCCCTCGACTGCGGGCGGCCAATCAGCACCACCGCCGCGCTTGATTTGTAGGTTACGCGCACGTTGATATCGGTGAACGGAGCTTTTGCCAAGCCGAGCAGCTTCAGGCTGTTGCGGTAGAGGTGAAACACCAGCTTCTGCGTAAAGGGGGGCGGAATGGCAACGCGCTCGACGCACTGCAGGAACTCGCGCTTTGGGAAGGCCGAGAGGACGGTGAGCCGGCGCACCTGGCAGCTGGGGAGGCAGCGGATAAGCCTGGCGGCCTGCGCGGGGAGCGTGAACTGCGCTGTCTGGCGTGGCGCCTCCGCCACCTCGCTGCTCTGCCTCCTCGTCTTGGAGACGTCGCCTGCCGCTGTCTTTGTCGCGCTCGTCGGCGTTTTCCCGTCCCGCACCGTCTCCACCAGCACCGTGGTGAGACCGTCGCCGCGAGAGCTCGCCGACGCAGTGGCAGGGGCCGTCGCGACGAAGGCGGAGACGGTGTAGGACATGCTCACGTCGCCACCCCCGCCGTCCTTCAGCTTGTAGTAGTACGACGGCGGCATCCACGGGGGGAGGCGCGCCCTGAACGCGTACTCGTAGTGGCCCCCAGCCACCCACGCGGACGGCACCACGGGCGCCGCGGACGGTGCGTTTGTCGCATCGGGCGGGGCTGCGGCGCGCGCGGGGGATGGAGAGCTCTGCTGAGGGACGGTGGGGTCTCGCGGGAGGTAGTGGCCCCGCCCGCCCACTGCGTACGTGTCGTCTGGTGCAGCCATCGCGACGCCCGGCAGCGGGTTGTGGCGGCCCTCCTTGGTGGCGTAGTCGTCCACGCGCTGCTCCAGGGCGGTCATCTGGGCCTCCTCACCAGGTCCGGGCGGTCCGGTCACGGTGGCGACCAGTGCGAGGTGCTCCACCGTGCCGTTGGCGCCGCAGTCCTCCACGCCGCGCAGCAGCACCCGCACGGCCACGGGGACGGCGGAGTTTGCTGCAGCCTCCGGCACGGCGTCGGCGTCGACCGTGATCGTGCCCTTGATGTGCTCGGAGAGGCACACCGTGTCCGTCTCCAGCTGCAGACGTAGCCGATACTGCATGGCGTGCAAAAGAAAAGCAAGTACGCAACGCAAAAAAAAAAAGGAATATTGAAAGAGCAGTGAAAGGAAAAAAAAAAAAGAGGGAAGCAGTTGAGATGTGAAGATTATAATCTTTTAAAGGGGCGACGTGTGGTGGATAGTAAGGAAGCAGCGTTAAAGCGGCCTGTTGTGTTGACGGATGTGAGAATAAGGAGAAGAGAAAGGAAGACAACGGATAGGATGTTGGAAAAGGTAATGCAAAAATTTACGGCAGCTATTAGCTTTTGTGTGTGTGTGTGTGTGTGATTGTCCAACGCGCAAGTAAGCTTTATGGAGATGCAGCGCCAAAAGCCCTCGTGTCAAGAACAGATTGTTCGAACAGCGGTTCGGTGAGGTACGTAGCGCAATTGCAAGGACAAAAAATCAGAGTTGTTCGCGAGACTTTTTTTTTGTCCACGACAAAGCATCCAGCGCAACGGAAACGTGCAAAAGATATTATCATTCGTTCATTTTCCGGTTTCATCTTGTATTTTTTTTTGAACTAGAATAAACAAGCAGAGCTGTTTGAAAGAGTTTATATGGTAGCAAAAAAAAAGTAAGTAAAACAGCAGCTGTCAATGCATAGAGCAGCTGCTAACGAAGGCTACAAAACAAAGCGGAATTTTTTTTTTTCACCCTCCTCGTTTTCATTTGACTTAGCTATAGCGTACAGGCAGCTCAAGTACCTCGTCGTTGAGGTCCACCGTCTCCGCCAGGATGAGGACACCGTTTGTCTCTTCCTCTTCCTCCACGTACGTGTGCATGTCAGGAAAGCTGACCTGCACGAAGGTGTTGCTCGACATGTTCGCCGTGCGCACGCCCGGCGGGGGCAGCAGGGCTTCACTGTCCGTCTCATGCCGACGAAAACGCGGCGTCAGGCCAAGCCGCACATCGAAGAGTGCCTCGTTGCCGGGCGGGATCGGCACCGTGTAATCGAAGCTGGAGTACGAGATGCCAGGGAAGGTGTGCGGCGTGACGAGGGACTTGAAAATCTCCACCCTCGCCTTCAGCTCCACGCGGACGCGCTTCAGCGTGTACGCGGGGCAGTGGTTGCGCACCCGCACGCGCAGCGTCACGCCGCCGACGGGCCACGGCACATCGGAGGACGCCGTCGCCGCGTCTGGCGCCAGCACCGGCGCCGGGTTGCGCACGAGCGGCGCTCCCAGGGCGGCGCCGACGGCCGACGGCGGTGGGCGGACACCGAGAGCGTGCGAGGCACCCAGCTCGTCCGCCAGCAGCACCGTGCGGGCCCCGACGACGAGCACCTCCGCCTCCATGGCGTTGTAGTGCTGCAGGCAGCAGAGGTTGTTCATCCAGCCACAGCGGAAGGTCTGGTAGAGCGACGACAGCGCCAGGTGCGTGTCCTCGTGCGGCTTCACCGGTGCCGTGGCCCCGGCTGCGCCTGTGGTGCTCTTCGGTCCGCCTTTCCGGTACGTGCTGCGTCGCCCCGTGGGCGAGTAGTTGTCGCCGCTGCTGCTGGTGGAGTGGTTGTGGAGGTCGGGTGGCCCGTGGGCGGCGTAGGTGGCGTTGGTCGGCCGCTGGTGCAGGTTGAGGGAGTCGATCTGGTAGTACTCGGCCACCAGCTGCCGCCGCGGCATCGCCGACAGCACGTCAAAGCGCACCTCCGCGGTCAGGTCGGAGGGGCTGTAGCGGGGCAGGTGGCGCAGGCGGCGGTGCGAGCGCTGCCCGACAACCTCCTCGCTGACGTCGATGCCGCCCTCGGCCGGGTCGTTGGCGTTGTCGGTGGAGGTCTGCTGCAGCGGCGACAGCGGCGCCTCCATGTTGCCGGCCCGCCCAACCGTGCCGTCTCGGCGACGCAGCACCGGACCACCGATCGTCCCGGCTGGCACCGCGGCCACCTTGTAGAAGCCGGCCTGCGCATCCCGCGCGCCAGCGGCGAAGTCTTTGTGGGTCTCGAAGCACCAGGAGCCGGCGCCGTTGCCCGGGAACAGCATCGTGGCGAGCGCGGAGTACTTCAGCTCGCCCCTCGCGCCGGTGAAGGCGTAGTAGAAGGACGGCGGCAGCCACGGCGGCAGTCGGAACATGAACGGGAAGGTGTGCGTGCCGGGCATCAGCACCGGAAAGTCGACCTCGTCGGCACCTCCGCCCTGCTGCGAGGCATCGCCGCCGCCGCCCCCGTCCGCGCCGATCGGCTCGTTGCCGCCCTGCACCACCTCGCGGCCGGCGCCGTTGATGGCAGCGTTGTTGCCTTCTGCAGACGCACCATTCGGTGGTGCGCCGCTGGTGGTGAGGGTGGTGGTGGCGGCCATCTCCAGCCCACCTCGGGCGAACTCCTCACGGGAGTAGTGGTGGTAGGCGTCCTTCTTCCGCTTCGCTGGCGCCACGGCGGCGTACGGGGTGGCGCAGTGCTGCAGGAACATCAACTCCTGCTTGCACTGCGCAGCCGTCTCCATGTCCTCGGTGCGCGTCTTAAAACCGGCGAGGGTGACGTGGCGGTCGAGGTAAACGCGCGAGGACGTGTACTCGTTCAGCAAGGCATCAAACTCGCCCTGGTCGTCCCACACGCAGCTGTGCTCGATGGAAACGAAGACGAGACGGATTGCCTCGTAGACGACGCCGTTCTTGTGGGAGGAGTCGACCTTCACCTTCACCTCGCCATGCAGGAAGTTGCCCGGCGCCAGCTCCGGCTCGGCAACCGCGATGCTGAGCGACACTCCGTGACTCGACGGCATGAATAGCAGAAAAGCAGATAAAAGAGAAGTCCTATATGTGTGTGTGTGTGTGTGAATTGTCGTCAGCTGAAGTTCTAATACTCTTTTTTTTTATCGAGAGAAGAAATAGCGAGGCCTCAGCTAATGCCGCCCTCCGTGGACAGCGAGGGTCTACGAGAGGGAAGTTTGTCTAGCGATGAAAGCAGATCGATGTTGTAAAATACGTATCGATGGTGATAGGGGAAATGGTGGAACACACACGCTAACGCGCAAACACTTTTTTCTGTGTGTGTTTATAAGAGTAGAATGCGCGTGCCTGTGCGCTTCCGGGTGCGTACAAAAGCGTAAAGGGACAAGTGCGAAAGAAACGCACTCTGCAGAAGAAGCAAAAGAAGAGAGAAGAACCAGAAGACGAAAATGTGTCGAAAGGGTGGCAACGTAACACCTATTCTCCGAAAAACAAAAGCAGAAAAAAAATGAACATAAAATTCCACGCTCCAAAAAAAAAGAGCAAAGGGGGGAGCTCTGCGGCATTGAAATCCACGACGCCACTGCTTCCACGCGCTGCTCGACACACCAGCACGCCACTGGTGATTCCGCTCTTTTTTCCTTTCTTCGCAATCCCGTCGCTAATCGTTAAAACAAGAAGCGTGCGTATAAAAATTAGGACGCAAGTCGTCTGCGCTTTAGTGCAGTCGGTCAAGCTCAATAATTTTATCAACAAATTTGAAATTTGCGTTTAGATAGAATTGGGGAAAAAAAGGAAGCACAAAACGATACGCGCCTAATATACATACAAGTTAAACGTGTTGAAGCGCAGGTACAAAAGGGAAAGAAAGCATAGAAGCATAGCTTTACAATTTGCTGGTGCAATTGAAGCCAACAAAGGGGTATAAAAGAACGGAAAATAATGTACAAAGTGGTCTTTCCAAAAAAAAAAAACGGAGAAGATACAAATGGACACAAAACAGAAAGCGAGATATGTAGTAGGGACGTTCCTACGAAGGCGTAACCCAGCAACCGCGAAATGCGAAGCGACGACTGAAGGCGCTTTTCCTTGCCTTCCTGTTTTTTCCCCTGCTCTCACTTCTTTTCGGTTTGCACAGGCGGCAGGCGCAGCTTCGGCTTCGACTCCCACTTCAGCTCGTCGGGGTACGTGCAGTTGATGTTGGTCGTCTCGTCGTACGGCGCACAGTGCTGATAGGTCGCTCGGGCCGGATAGCGAATGCCCATCGTGAAGCCCTTGTTGTTGGCGCGATCGCCGTTGATGCTGCGGCTGTACAACGTCTCGTCGTTGTAGTGTGCCCCAGGACCACCGCCGCTGCTGCCGCCTTCCTCAGCGGAGGGCCGTCGATAGCCGCCGCGGGGATGGAAGTCGCCCTTGTAAAAGACGGGGCCGCCACCGACGGTGCGCTGGGTATCGGCGTCGTCCATGGTGCGGTAGTGCCCGGGCCCCGGCACCCCGTTGTCCGCGTTCGCGAACTTCGCGCTCGACGTGTGGCCAAAGAGCGCCGCCGGCGAGCGCCGTTCTGTGAGGGCCGACTCCGCGTGGTAGGAACCCGGGCCCGGACTCTGCCGCGCCACCTCCAAGGCACGTGCGGCACTCGCCTTGGCCGTCTCCTCCGCCAGCTGCTGCGCGTTCGGGTTGTACGGCCCGGCAGCGAAGCGGCCGCCGCGCGGCAACGCGCTCTCCCAGAAGGCTGGCCCGCTCGAGTTCGTGCTCGCAACGGGTGCCGCGCGGCTGCGCTCCTCGGCTGGCACGTGCCACTTGCCCAGGATCGATTTGCCCTTCGTGTAGTCGTAGTCGAAGTCGGACGGCAGCGTCGCGACCATCTGTGGGGCGTTGGTCGACAGGTCCGACTCTTTCTTCATGCCAACGTCGCCCATGGAGGCGCGGTCCAACGCGGGTTGGGCCGACACGAACTTCGGCGCGTGCCGCTGGTCCTTCTCCAGCGTCTTCGCAGCCTGCACCGTGTTGTACGCGGCGGGCCCAGGGCCGGCGGTGTGGTACTCCCGGCCCTTCCACCGCCCGCCAAAGGTGGAGCTCTGCGCAAACTGCCGCTTCGCCCGGGTCTGCTCAGCGCGGTAGCCGATAGAGGACGGGTCGTCGTAGGCGCCAGGGCCCGGGGTGGTCGACGCCCCACCGCCGGCGTTGCGGTTGCGTCGACGACGCGAGAGGACGGGCTCGCGTGACTGCCGCACCTCGTCGCCGAAGCGCACGAGATCGTACGCGCCAGGCCCGGGCACGCCCTCCTTCTCCCGCGCCCCTGGCAGGTCAGTCCGCGTCCCGAGGTGCACGCCAGGCGCCACACCGGAGGACAGGTGTTGCTGCTGCTGCTCGGGGTTAAGCCGGTCAAAGTAGCCGGGGACGGCATAGGCCGCCGGACCTGGAGAGGCGTAGCTGCTCTGCTGCTCCCACTCCGACTTGAGGCGGCCGTACAGGCTGTAGGAGGGGGTGTCGGGGCACAGCGCCATGCTGTACTGCTTCGGCTCCGACGGCGGCGGCGACGCCTGCGCAGGGCTCTCCGCTGGCGGGGACGCGGAGGCCGAGGCCGCCGTCGCCGCTTTGCGCGGCAGCGGAGACGCGAAACGGGCGGAGCGTCCGGTGCCGATGGTGGACGGGACGGCGTACGCACCGGGGCCCACGCTGCACGACTCTCCGCCCTGCGGAGGATAGTGTCGTGCCAGAATGGAGCGCTTCGACGAGTCGGAGTCGGGCCCGAACGTCGGTGGCAGCTCGTAGTCCCCGTTGCCGGGGCGGTGATCGCGCAGCCGCAGGTGCGCATAGTTGGTGAAGCCGCCAATCATGAGAGGAAAGAGGAAAGCGGCAACGGAGTTAAAGAGGGTGTGCTTGCAGAGAAAAAAAAAAGAAAGAGAGAAACGCTCTCGAAGAGTGTATGTGGTCGAAAATCTCTCTGTGCGTGTGCGCTACAACGCTTCCGTGGACAGGCAAATCGTTTTTTCACGTTGCAAAATTTCGCTTCTTTACCTATCCAAAAACACGAGGAGAAAGTTGTAGAAGAAATGAAGGAAAAATTTAAAGAGGAAGAGATGAGGAAATGAAAAGAGAAAAAAAAACTTCAAGATATCCAGCTTTCAGCCGATGAGCTCTTTAAACCGGGGGAAGAGACAGCGGGTAATAATATTTTGTTAAAATTGCTTACACGAGAGCAATTCCATTGACCGCATTTTTTCTCCTCAAAGCCCACCAGTTCCTTTCGTCTTGTTATCTCTTCGCACGCACTTAACAACCAGCGGAACGAGAAGGCTTCAATTTTACTGCAGCTGCTGTGATCCAAAACTACCATTTTCCCCCTGGCGCGCGCTTCAAAGCAGTCACAAAGAAAAGATCAGCTCTCTTGAGCACCCCGAGAGTGGAAGGTTATCCAGCGCACTTCCACGGTCGCTGATGTGTAATACTTTTTTTTTATTTTAATCAAAGTGAAAAATAGAAATGAACTCAAAATGAGAAGGAAAGTAAAAGTGAGAGTCGGTGGTCGTCTACTGCAGTAAGTAAAAGAGAGAAAGAGCAAGAGTAGGAGAAGCTAAAAACGGAAAAACACGCCAAGGCGGCTCCGCCACGCCATTTCCTCCCTTACCACGCTCTATACCTACGACTACAATGTCAGACAGCACAACGGATCGCAATCACCACGTGAAGAGAACCTCGTGAGCGGGGTTGACTTACTCGGCAGCGGGAGC
>JASAOP010002485.1:0-26375 GCA_030849055.1 Crithidia thermophila | reverse complement strand
TTCGCGGCCCGACTGGGGGAGGCGAGGAGGGCGGCCAGCTTCTTGGCGGCGGCGGACGTGTCCCTCCCTTCTCCAGCAGCGAGAAGGCGATCAGCAGAGAAGAGCTCGAGGGTGAGCTGATTGATGCGGGCGTCCAAGAGGGCGACCTGCCGCGCCAGCGAATTGTCAGCGGCGCTTGAGGCTGTTTTTGGAACTGCTTCTGGTGCTGTTGTTGTTGTTGTTGTTGCGGTGGCGGTGGTGGTGGTGGTTGTTGGCATCTGAGACAGAGGCTTGGATGGGTCACGCTGTGTCTCGGACGTTGCGGCGGGCTTTATGTTCAGTTGCTGCCGCTCCATCTGTTGGATGAGGAGGTCGGTATTGCGCTGCCCCATGACGACCTCCCCCACTGCTCGGTGCACCTCATTCAGCTTCCCACGCAAACCTTCCGCGGTGCTTTCCAGCTGGCCGACCTGCCGCTCCATCAGGGCAAACTTTTGCTGCAAGAGCTGCAGTGACTCTTCGTGGGCGCGCAAGGTGTGCTGCGTGCGCCGCGTCATTTCTCTGAGGTGCTCCACTGCGTTGACGAGCGAGGAGGAGGAAGAAGGGGAGGAGGGAGAAGGCGGCGCAGCAGACGAAGCAGAGACGTCCGCAGCTCCGGTAAATTCAGAGGCCCGCGGGTCCTCCGACACCGACGGAAGGGGTGGCGGTGTGAGGGTGTTCACCGGTGCTGCCGATGGGAGAGGGGAGGCTGCCGTCGTGGCAGACCCTTTCTTCTGCGCGCCACGCTTGCTGCTGCTGCTGCTGGTGTGGCTTGGGCGGCCGGCGACGCGGAGGCATAGCGCGGAGGGCGCCATGAGCCGCAACAGGAGTGTTTGACGCCACATTGCGGTGAATGAGAAGTGGGCAAAATATGAATGGGAGCCGGTAAAAGCGTCGTTTCTGTTTGCGTGAATGAGTGAAACAATCAAATTTCGTTTTTTTTTTTGTTTGAGCTTAGTAGGCGATGCTGTGTGGAGTATAGAAAAAGAGAGTAGGAAAGGAAAAAAAGAGTGAGAGGTAGACTGATGAAAACACCAAGAAACTCTTTTTTTTCGAAATTATTGCAACGGCTAAACAGAAAAAAGCAACAGAACTTTTTTATGGCTTCCGTATCAAGGGAAACGAGGTTTATTTGCTTTCTGTTTCGCTTCTGTGAGTAGAAAAGAAGGACGTATTTCCCGATACACTCATTTAAAACCATTCTTTTTGAGAAGTCATGCTGCATTAGAAATGCGCTCAGCTTGCTTTCGCTTCGTTCATATATATTTTTGTCTTTTAGTCTTATCACTAAGTGTTATCATCAAGAGAAAGGACAGCTACATAGCGGCGCGTGTGTGTTCAATTGTTTAAGGGCAGGCGAT
Organism: Crithidia thermophila; assembly: GCA_030849055.1. NCBI lineage: Eukaryota > Euglenozoa > Kinetoplastea > Trypanosomatida > Trypanosomatidae > Crithidia > Crithidia thermophila. The sequence goes on along the minus strand of JASAOP010002485.1, from coordinate 24,996 downwards.
GGTACTGCGCGGGCCCAAAAATGAACAAAACCTCATAGGAAACGAAAACATACCAAAACAAATAAAGAAACAAACAAACAAAAAAAGCAGACCACAAACACAAACACGTGCCAACATGCAGCGCTTATTTATACGCTAAAAAAAAAAAAAGTTAAGTCGAGCACAGCACAGCCCCTTTAAAGATAAAAACAAGACTTAATTATGATGCGTCTCGTGGATGCGCTTCAACTTGCCATCAAAGAAGCGATGGCGACCAGCGCGGCCGAGACGAACACCACCGCAGCGCTGAAAGAGGTCCTTGTCCGACATGCGAGTCACATCGCCCACCACCTCATCTTTAAAACGCTCGCCGCCCTGGTCGTCATCACTGTCACTGTCGTCACTCGACGAGCTGTCCTGCGGACGGGTGCGCTTCTGACCCGCCGTTGTCGTTGTCGTACGAGCATCATTGCGGCGCGGCACGTTCGAGTCGTCGCTCACTTCCTTGTCCACCCCCTCCGCGTCCGAGTCACTGCTGCTCCCACGGCTGCTGCTGCTGCTGCTGTTACTCTCCTGTGCCGTCTTCGTGCTCTTCCTTTTGCTCATCTTCTTCTCCTTGTGCAGCTGGCCGTAAATGGCGTCCAGCTCGACGGCGTGGGTGGAGGCGAGGCTGCCGCCCTGCGCCGGGTCCGCTGCGTGACCGAGTCCTGTGGCAACGTTTGGGTCACGACGCACCACCTTCACGTAGGACTTCATGCCCGTGCGCTCCTTCCCAAGACCCTCCCCTTCCTTCCACCCGTACTTCTCCATCATCTTCTTGGCCAAGGCGGACATCTTTTCTTCGCGTGCGTCTCTCAAACAATTCAAGTACTACAAATGTAAGTTTTGGAAAGTGCAGAATCGAGCAGCTTTCGTATCAGAAAGAAAAAAAAAATGAACAGTAATGAGGAAAACAAAAAAGGAGTGAGAGGGGACGAGAAGACGAATTAAACTTGCAAAAAAAAAAATGTGGATATTTTGAGGATTTACAATACCGAAGTGGGTGCATACAGGCGACCATCAACCTTATACGTCACAGAAGTCAACAGGGCGAACAAGGAAGAAAGAAAATGCACTTTAGCACCACTTCTTATATTGAAATTTGTAAAACCAGAGCGCAAATTGTTGTGCATGCTCGAAATCGGCATCCATAGATTGGCATACGATAGACGATTTCTGCTTTCTGCAAACTCGATTTTATCAGAAAGAGATGTTGAGCCACTGTAGCGTCGCTATATAGATAGCATGTTTCGCAGCCGAGAATGCTGAGCAAAGGTCAGCTTGCGTACCGTCAGGAAAAGAAAATCTTTCCGGGCCTTCTTCTTTGCAAAATCACAATATTTTTTTCTTTGGTTTGAGTAAAGAGATGAATGAACAGATGGACAAATAAACTGGAACGAGGAAAAAACTACAAAAGCAAAGCAACACACACACCCCCAAAAAAAGCAAGAAAAATAAGTCAAACAAAAGCCAACGACAAACGTTCTGGACAGCAGCAAACCTGTACACAACAAACACGTCACCGTTTCTTAAAAAGAAAGGGTAATAAATAAAGGGTGGAACATCAGACGACAAACACTCTTAGATTTCTTCTTTTTTTTGGTGCAGTAAAAATAGCGCTACACGAGATAAAAAGAAAAAATAATGTACTAGGCTTTTGTTCAAGAGGCGAAGAGGCGGATCTGGCGGTAGAGAGTTTGCGCTGCGGAACGAAGAAAAAGACAAATCAGGGGTTAAGAGAAACAGGTACATTGGAAACAATTGATAGGGAAACATGGAGCAAGAACTAAAAAAAGAGGCAAAACAAACCAACGACTACGAATCACACCAAAAAAAAAAAGAAAAGAGAAACAATCAACTTATTAGACCTTTCAAGTCTACGTGAAGAAAAAAAAGGAAAAACCTTTATACGCTGAGGCAGCTACTTTATATCAAGGTGAAAAACAGCAACAAGTGACAGGTAAAGAATTTGAGAATAGCTAAGGATACACGTAAAGCGACAACGAAATTGCTAAAAACCGACCAAAAAAGAACAATCTTTAAAAGAAGAATAGATATATGTGTTAGTTTTACAAAGGTGGGTCATACGATTGTGAATAAAGCAGCGTGCACCACACCCTTTCCTTCCCCCGTCACTATGCGTACCTCCTGAAACTTTTTTTTTGCTGTTTTCTATTGCCATCTCTTAACGGCGTCAGCTTTACCAACGACTGCACACATATAAACCTGAATGCAAAAAAAAAAAGGCAGCAGAAAACAACATTGAAAAAGAGTCAGCAAGGAGAAGTTGAGCAAAAGTTTGGGGCACTCAGGAATCAAGGGAAGAAAGGGATAGAAATGAAACAAAATCAAAACAGTGAGGCTTTATCTACTGAAAAAGTGACTTGAACTGAAAGGGAAAAAGAGAAGAAAAGAAAGAGGTGGCCAAGAAAAAAAAAAAAAAGAACAGGTGATTGGAATGGCATTGTAAAAACGCAAAAGAGATGTAGGCAAGCGAGGGGAGGCAAGGGCGAGATGGTGAAAAGGCCTGTCAGAGATTGTAACAAGTAGACAGTCAAGGATTGGTGATAACAAAAAAAAAAAGTGATATGTTGACCTACGGAATATATATAGCTGGATTGTAGTAATACAACTGAAAGAGAAAAAGAAAGAAGCACTGAACCAGGCCTGTGTACAACAAAGCGTTCGAAGGAGGAGAGAGGAAAAAAAAAAAAAGAGTTTACAAAGCATTTGAAAGCGTTCAAGGGACAACAACACGTGCGGGAATAGAAAGCGAAAAAACAGAAGCGACGAGTTGAGGACACGCACGAACAACACTAGAGACAATTTTTTTTTTTTAGTGGGTAAAAGGGAAAAACGCATTTCGAGTGATGTGATAGCGACGGGAAATAAGTAGGTGACTTGCTGTCAGCGCTTTACAGCATCACAAACCTCGAAAAAACAAAAAAAAGATAGAAAACACTAAAAAAACCCCGTTGACCTTTATGGACGGAAGTAAACCAATCGTACACGTCGGACTCAACAAGCACAAAGATACAGACGGAAAAAACAGAGAAGAACGCGCACCTTTCTCACCACCACGTGTCTCAACCCCATCTTTTCATTGTTTTGTTTTCCGCTGCGTAATCGGTTACGGTATTTTTTTTTCTCATCATAGTTAAAAAAGGAAAAAATTACAGGACCGGATCTTTTTCGTTGCATACCATCTATTGTTTCTCACAGCCGTTTCTCCAGATTCCTCACCCACCTCTCTCTTTTGTTGGCTTTCCACTCGGGGGAACCAATGCTAGCGTTGCACGTTCGGCATTGTCAACAAACGTTCTTTTCAAGAGAGATACAAGCTTTAAAAAAGAGAGAAGCAGAGTTTTACACGAGAGTCTGAGAGTACTGGAAATATCAAAACTGATAAAATGCTGAAGTTTCACCTCGACCCTCCTCATCGGCTTGCTCGCTCTTTTGCGTATGAAGCCAAGTGCAGTGCTCTACCTGTCTTACATTTTTAATCTGCTACAGGCAGAAACGAAGCGGAAAACTGAAAACAAAGGCACCTCAAACGAGTAAACGAATAAAACAAAAAAGAACTATTGATCATCTCAGCGTCCAACCACACCAAAAAAAAAAAAGGAAAAGCAGACAGAAAACGACCACCCAAAGAACACGGGGAAAAGAACAACTTGTAAAAACGTTACATTTTTACTTGCTTATACAAATACAGATAAACTATTGAAAAATGAAAAGAAACTTAGTAATACGCATGAGGCACGAGGAAGCAAACAAAAAATACTAATAGTGACACTTGGCAAAACGATGAAGCACCACATCTGAAGTTTAAAAAAAAAATCACAGAGAGGGCGTTGTCTATATAGTGGCATGAGTGTGGGGGACGATGGCGAGAAGAGTATGAAGCACTTTTTTCCATACACGTACATGTATGTACAACAACGACGACCAGCAAGCGACACCAAAAAAAAAAAAAAAAGAGACAAGAAACGAACGGTGCAAAAAAAAAAGGGTTTTAGACAAAGTTGTCTCTTTTAATGCTCGTGCAAACACTGATGGCAAAGCTTCTTCTTTTCAGGTGAAAAGAAATTTTTAAAGGGTGCCGCATTGCAAGCGCATCGGCTATTTTTTTTCTTCACAGACGTCTCGTTGTCAAGGTTTCTTTTTTTTAAATTTGGTGCGCATCGCGAGTGTCTTTGCTTGTGTCCTTCCTCAGCAAGATGCTGCGTCTCTTCCCTTTTTTTCTTCTCGTCCCTCCATACCCTGCGTCACTCCCTGCGATCGACGCTAGTGGCCGTCATGGCGCGATCAACTTGAATGTGGTTGAAGACGCTGCTCGACATGGACGTGTTCGTCGTCACGTTCGCCGACGACGAGAGCACGCGGTGTGCACCGGTGAGGGTGGAGCGGCAGCTGCGCGTCTCACCGCCCGAGCACTCGGAGAAGGCGGAGTGGTTGCTCGGGGCGACGTTTTTGCCGGTGCGGCTGCGCGGCCCACGGATGCGGCCCACCTTTGCGAGGTCGTCGCTCGGGTCCGGCTTCACGGCGCGGGGGTGCTTCACCGTCGCACTTGTGCTGCGCGCGGCGCTGCCGTTGGCGCGGCGGGAGCTCTGCTGGCTGGTGAGGCTTGCGATGGCGGCGCGGTCGAGGTGGCCGACGTTGGCGCTGCCGCACATCAGCGACGACCACGATGCTGCCGAGGAGGCGGAGGGCGGCGGCTGACTAAACGGCACACCTGCCGCGGCAGACTGCCGGGAGGCGCTGCCGCCCATAACGGCGCCGGCGGCGAGGCCCTGACACGGGTTCATCGGGCGCGCCTCGCGCTCCGCTGTGTAGAGGTGGTGGTGGGTGCCGCCGCCGCCGCCCATGTGGGAGAGGCGGCACAGGGAGTCACTCACCTCCGTGTCGATGGTGGAGCGGCCGTCGGCGGGGTTGGCCGGCGCGGACGGCGTGATCTGGCTCATGGAGAGGTAACTGCCCGGGCCGGCAGGCGACGTGCGGGAGTGGGAGCGGGCGTGGGCGGTGCCGACGGTGTGCGGCACGGCAGCAGGCGCCACCCCGCCCGTGCGCGGCGAGCCACGCGTGGCGTGCAGCGGGGACACGTAGCCGTTGGCGCTGCCGGGGCCGCGGGGCACGCTGGCCGTCCACTGCGGGTTGTGGGCATAGTTGGCTTCGAGGATGAGGTCGGTCAGCAGGCTCAGCTCCTCCTCGAAGTTGTGCGTGGCCGCCGCGGCAAACTGCGTCGCTGGGGAGCTGGCAGCGCGCGGGTCGCCGCCCGGGGACGCCACGACCGACGCCGCTGCGCTCGTCGCCGTCGCGGCGGTGGTCGTCGGTGCGCCGGTGTTGCTGGGCCGACTCCCCACGGCGCTGCCGCTACTGGGCGTCGGGCCGTGCAGGTGAATCTCCCCGCGCAGGATCGACGTCATCTGGTGGATGAGACGCGCGCACTGCTCCCGGTCCTGGGTGAGCGCGGAGGCCTGGCAGACGCCGGCCACCGAGGGCAGCAGCTTCGACGCGCTCTGCAGCATCGCGGCGGGGCTACTGCGGCTGTTGCCGCTACTCGGGGTGGCACCGCTGTGGTGGCCCGCGGTGGGCGGCGGTGGCGCCATGGCGACGTGGCTGCCGTTGACGCTCGCCGCGCAGCCCATCAGCGGCGGCGTCGCCCCGGACGGCGAGTGCGTGCCGGCAAACTGCGAGTTGCAGGCCGCGGCATCCTGCTGCAGCACGATGTCGAACTGATCGAGCTCCTCTTCTTCCGGCAGCACTTCGCTCGGCGCGATCGGCGGTGCCGGGGGGCGGGGCGAAGCCGTCTGCCGCGCGGCGTTGAGGCTAAGAGAGTTGCCGCTGCTGCCCGGCATCTGCCGGGAGTGCGACATGTCGACACTGAAGTCAATGGGAGAGGCTGGGTGGGCGGCGTTGCCGCCACGATACGACACAGCCTCGACACTCTCCATCCCTCTGTTGTACAGTTTGCGCTATCGAATTCGTTCTTCTTGAGTTTGCGTAATTTTTCTTTTCCTAGCTTTTGGTGTTTTGTACGCGCTGCCTTATTTAAAAAGATGTTAAGTGCAGATTCTGGAACAAGGTGAGAAAAAATGTGATAGAAAGAACCGAGTCCAAAGACAGGTTTATATATTTAGTAGCCAGAGGGACTAACGATGACTTCAACGTGGTTCTTTCTTTTGTGAGTGTTTGTTTTTGCTCTGACTCTTCTTTCAAGAACAGAAAAAAACGAAAAGAGCTGTGCCACACTGATTTTCCTACCGTGCTGCCAAAATGGTAAAGTATGAAAACCTGTTGTCACACTCCCAAAAAAAGCAAAATTGAAAAGCAATGGAGGAAAGAGAGTGAATAAAACGATCAGAAGAAGGAGTCAAAAAAGAAAAAAACGAAAAAAAAAAAAACACGCGACAACAAAGAAACAAAAAGAAAGGGAAAGGAAGCTGAAAGAAGCGTTGCGGCGAATCAACACAGCTTTGCCTTCCAGAGAAGGTGGCGTGATGCCAGCTTCGCGACAAAAATGGTACAAAAAAGACAAACAATGTGAGAAAACGGCAAAAAAGAAAAGAAGGTAAAAGGATCACTCTAGCGTTTTAGCCAAGGCGAAATTCTTTATTGCTTTTTTGTCGCTTTCTATTTATAAGTGGGGTTGAAGTATAAATGGCAGCTGTTATACTTCTATGTGTATATCGTTCGACGAGAGAAAAGAGGAGAGCGGCAGGGATGCAGTACACCAAGCGGAAGCAGACACACAAAAATCAACGTGCTTGCTTCAACGCTCGCAGTGCTCCGTCCTGCGTTTATGAGGTTCTGAAAGGCAGTGCGCCGCCAACGACAGCGTCGGTGAAGACGGAGCTGTGTTGCTATCGTAACTTGTGATGAAGGACACAAGGGAAAACAAACAAAAGGCCTCTTCTTTTTTTTTTATTTCTACGGAGACCTTCTGTGAAGACGGGAACGACAGCACACACACACACACACACACACACACGCCTTTCTAGCAGCTCAAGCTATCTACTTTACTTACTTTTTTTTTTCCGACTAATGCGCGCAATTGTCGGCGGAAGCAAAGAGTGTGGATGTTCGGAGACAAAATGTATGACACGCGAGCACAACAGTCGCGCACGCATGGCATCCATAATTGGGGCAGTGAGGGAGAAGGAAGAAGAGGAGAGAGGAAAAGAGAAAAGTAAGGGATGGGATCTAACGCCTAAAGTGTCCGGAGTCTGTTGATGAGATGCCAAGACGGCGTCGACGTGACATAAAAAAAATGCCGCGACTGTCTCATTTTTTTTCTGCATCTCGAAAATTACAAGAAGCAATTCACCGTCATGTTCTCGAAGTCTTTCTTCTACCTCTCGGTGCTTTCTCAATTTAGTAAATCACTTAAAAAAAAAAAAGCAGGGACCAGGTACCCAATCAACCGTAAAGTTCTAAAAAAAAAAGCAAAAAGGCCATAAAAACTGGAATGAAGCACGGCTGCTTCTAGCGCGCCTTTTCTTGACTGCTCTCTCTTTCATTTTTTTTTTTTAACGCACGCGTTGGCCCTCGCTGGCCTCTATGAGGTGGTATCCTCAAACCAGCTGAGATGTGTCGGTGCAGAGGCTGTGTGTGCTGTAGCATTATTGGAAGGTGCCGAGGAAGTTGCTGGCGCCGAGCCCACGTCTTCAAAGAAGCTCAGTGGAGCAGGTGCCGCAGCCGGGGCCGCAGGCGGCACGACATCCCCGCCCACATTAGCGATCTCCGCCGTGTGCCACGGCACTGGCTGCGGCGCTTCCGTGCGTCGCCGCTGGTGCTGCGGCTGCGACACCATTTCATGCTGAGGCTCCACCCTCATCCCCAGGTCTTCAGCGCCATGCACCGCCCACTGCGGTGTGTTCTGGCGTCCCGCTCGCGACGGCTGCGGTGCGGCTGGCGTTGCCCATGTCACGCCGCCTCGGCTCTGGTCGTGCTGCTGTTGCAGCGGCAGCGCGGGGCTCAGCTGCAGCTCAGCCAACAGCGCCTCCGTTGTGGGCGCCGTCTGGGCTGCCGTGACGGCGGCGTCGCGCTTCTCGGTCGAGCCTTCGCGGGGTGTGTGACGGCGCACGATCTCGCGCACCGTTGCCGCCACATCGAAGCCGCGATCGGGACGGCTGCCGTCGCCGTCCGTCGTGCTGTTCTGCGCCACATACGGATGGGCGGCACGCAGCACCTCCAGCCAGGGCGCTTCGCGCACGACACGCGACGCCCCTGCAACGGCGCTTCTCACCGACGCGTTCACTTCGACCGTCGCACCACCCTCCACCGCGGTGGAAGCTGCGCCGCGTGTTCGTCGAGGCAAGTCCAGGAACGTAAGAAAGCCCGATCCCTTTGCGCACTTGTCCAGCGCCACGAATTTCGTCGGAGCCGGCGCCGTATCGTGACCGCCCGCGTCACTGCTGTTGGGTAACGGCCGCGAGAACGTGTGGGCGACGGTGGCTTCGAAGTAGCAGTGCAGGTGTGCCGCGACCCAGTACAGCGGCTTTGCCTCCCTCAGGAGGTTCATGGTGTACGGGTTGCCGAGGGCGTGGCTGCGAATGTCGTCGCGGAAGTATGGCTTATAGCGCAGCAGCTGCGCTTCGTCGCCGTACGCGGTGATACCAACCGGCCAGTCGTGGGAGACAAAGATGTCCACCAGCGGCGGTGCAGGTGGTGACTCCGTGGTGTTGGTGGTGGTCGTGGAACTCGCTGCGGACGGCTGCAGCGCCTCGGCGGCTCGCAGGTACGTGTGCAGCTTCGCCACCTCTACCCGCCGGACGTGGTAGGCCCCTTTCTTCCACCCATAGTTTGCAGCGTACGGCCGTGGCGGGTATGGGCGGTCGTAGTCCTGGTCCTTGAAGATGCCGCTGAGCCCCGCGACACGCAGGCAGTCGTCCACCGTCACCACCCCAGAGTGGCCGAGGTAGTAGATGTTCGGCGCCACGAACCCACCGTAGCTCTCCTGCGCCAGCAAGTCAGAGTTTTCGTGGTTGCCACCGACAAAGATGGTCAGGTACGGCGCCGTCACCGCTGGTGGAGTGGAGAGGCTGGGGCTCCAGTACTTGTGGAAGTCGCCCATCACCTTGAACTTGTCGGGCACGGCCATGCTGTCCATGTCACTCGCCGTGCGCACTGCCTGGAAGTCGCCGCAGCAGATGAGAACGTCGATGCGCTTGCCCGTCTGACGCTCGTGTGCGACGCAGGCGTCGTAGATGCGGTCGAGTTCGCCATGGCAGCAGCCTTGCACCGCGACGTGGTAGAAGCGTTCATTCCACGAAGCTGCGGGAGTGGTCAGCGACGACGACGCCGGGGCCGGCGATTTTACACCTGGCGCAGTCCCTTGTGTCGACAAGCCCGCGTCTCCGCCAGACTTTAAGGCTGCAAAAATCTTGTGTGTGAGAGACGCCATGGCGAATAAAAAAAAACTTTTTTTTTTGACTATTCTTTGATGGAAGAATAGTACGGAAATTCTGTTGGCAGGTTTAACGACGAGACATATGCATGGACGCAAAAGCAACTCAGAGAAAATGAAGGGGGAGGAAACTGAGTGTGCGAATAGGAGAGCAGCAGGTGTTGCATCTTTTATTTCATCTTTTTTACGAAAATAAAACATAAAAAATTTGACGATGAGGCGACCGCAGGCGGCAAGTGCGAAGAAAAAAGTACGGTTGCTGATTGTGAAAGAACGACCGGCAATTTTCCTGCTTGCGCACCAACAATTTTTGGATAATGCAGGCAGCGCAGAAGCTGGTGTAAAGAGTCTTTGCGGAAAAAAAAAAAAGAAGAATAGCTTTTGCAAATGCTTTCAAGCAACTTGATTGTTTTTTTTTTTAGTACTTATTGTGTGAATAAGACGGACAGACAACGAGCACCCAGACAAACACAAACACATTCACAAAGAGTTGAACGCCCGTAGGACAACACCAACAACAAAATAAAAATCAACGTAAAATAGAAACTTGTTTGAAAAACAACATTATGTTTTTTTTTTTTCTTCTTGAAATGCCAAAGCTATGCGCAGCTTCAACCGCCTAAAACAATTGTGCTTTACTTGGAGGCTTTGTAGTACTCCGCCTCCAGCTGCTTCAACAGCGAGGCAAAAACGGCCTTCTCGTTGGCATCGGGACACCCGCCGCTCAGCCAGCGGATGACACCCTCATGGTCAACGAGCATCACGTGTGGAAGCAGGTAGTTGCGCAGGCCTAAGGTTGTGTAGAAGGGCTCCAGAAGCTGGCTGCCAACGAATGTGGTGGAGGCGATAAGCGCATTGTTCACCTCCGTTACCGACGGCCCTTCAGAGGCCGCAGACTCAACAAGCGCAGCTTGCGACAGCGAATTGGCAAAGCGCCTAATGTAGAGGCGCTGCACCCAGCTATACTTGTATACGTCCGCGCTGCGTAGCGAGATGACGTCGATGGGCATTGCACGCGAGGCCGCCGTACGTGACACGACACCGTCCTTCCCCGAGCGCGACTGGCTGGGAGCGCCAAAGGGGGACTGCACGTCTGCTGCCTCGTGCTTCACCCCCTTTGCCTTCTCCGCCGGCATCGGGACATAAGGGAGAAGCCCAGGGCAGATGGAGGCGTATGCGAGACGACGCCACTCGGTATCAGCTTGGGAGCCGAACTTTTGACCAAGCTGCGAGAAGATGACAACTGCGGGTCTTCTGAACATGGAAGGTGACATCACTGTGAACAGGCTGTCGTCTTTAGCGTTGTACGTCTTTTGCGCGCTTGGCTTTGTTCCCTTCACCTCAGCCGCCGCTGCTGAGGGAAAGAACGTCGAAAAAGAGGACGCGTTCTGGCTTGCCGCAATTAGCGAGGTGAGCGTAGTCGCCGCAGCCGGCTTGACTGCAGTTGGTGCACAGAACTGGCGCGCGTTTGCACACCGAACCTGCGGAAAGAGAGAGCTAACCTGAAACTGCAGCGACTGATGCTGCACCGTCGTCGAGCCATCAAGCTCCTGTTGATCGTTCTTCGCGGCTGCCTTTCCGACAGATGACGCCGCGGCCTTCGGACGAGGTGCGTGACGGCGCTTTCGCGACAACGTGGGCGGCCCTCGCATGAGCTTGCTGTCTTGAATAATTTTGAGCTCGTTCATGGCGTGCTCGTTGAAGTAGCGGAGCATGCGCTCCAACTCGTTGTCGACGGCGAACTCCATGCCGTAGCGGAAGTACTTGACAACGAGAAACACATCACGCGACAGAATAGGCTTGTCTAGATCCATGCCGACGTCACGGAAGATGAGCATCTTCGATCGCTCTTCTTTGATCTTCGCGTCGATTCGCTTCCGTCGCCCTTCCGCGGCGGCGTCGTATGTGGGGAAAGAAGTCGACTGCGTGTCAGCCTCCATTTTCGACAGCTTTTGCAAAAAAGGGTTGGGTGGAGCTTTCTCCGATTTGCTTCTCGGTTTTGCCGCCGAGGCGGTGGGCCACTCGCCTTGCTCTACCGCAGAGCTTTGGCTGTCGCCGCTCGATTTCCCCTCTTCGCCCTTTGGCTGCGGCTTCTCATCGAAGAACAGCGTCTTCCCAGAGCGGCGCGGCGGGGCGGGTGGAAGATCCTTTCCATCTGACGCTGCGCGCCGGTGCATGTCTTCCTGAAGCTGCCGTAGCACCGCTGCAGGGTCCTCGTCCTCCATACGGCCCCCAGACGACTGTCCTGCGCTCGCCTTCCGATGCGCTGTAGTGATGGTTGGCGTGCTTAAAAGGCCATATGGCCGAAAGCACAGAAAGGTGTGGATGCGACGTCGCATGGCAAGTATTTCCTTTTTTTCTTTCAAGTAGGTGACAAAAAAGCTAAAAAAAAACAAACAAAAAAAAAAACAGAGACAATTGAAGAAAGGAGAGCAGGAATTTTTAAAAAACAAGAGGTACAAATGTCTAGCCTTCGCCAGCTCACAAAGATGCCCATTCTTCTTCTCAACAGCAGCAAGGATCCGTACAACTTGTGAGCTGTGAATTGCTGTACAGCAACCAACCTTCCACTACCAGTTCTAATTACAAAAAAAAAGGGGTTCAGCATCAAAAACACCACTTGAGAGTGTGGCTTTCATGATCTCGTCACATGAATCAGTAGATCTCATTTTCAGGTGTGCACATCCATGCTTGCACTGATGAGGTTGAGCGTTTAAATGTCAAATTTTTCTTAAAGATCAAAATTCTCCGTCGAGACGATCCTGTTTACACGTTAAGAGCATTAGGTTAGTAACAACGCAAAAGAAAAACAAGAACTAGATTTCAGCTACGAGCAGGGCAAAACGTTTTGCACCTTTTGAAATATGCAGCACGAAGGTGTCGAAAGCGGATAGAAGAGCCAGCAAAAATTACTTTTTGTTCTTCTTGCGGGCCTTGTCTGCGTGTCTGCGCCGAACGTCTTTCACTGCACCGATAATCTGCTTACGCAAGTGCTTAAACCCCTTCTCGCGTCTGTTGACGATGTGCGCAAACTGGATAGCGGCAATTTCCTGCGCAAGGCTCTTCGGCGTCTGCTTCACCTTCTTCTCCTCCGTCTTCACTCCCAGTGACTCTTCGAGCTCCTGCTGCGCGTCCTTGCGCTTGAGAAACTTCTGACGCTTCTTCTGCCGAGTTCCGCGCAACCCTTTCGGAGTCTTCTTGCCGGCAGCGCCTGCCTGCGCATGCGTTACAATGGCGACGCTCTTAGCGCCTCGTCCGAAGCCTCTTCCCATGATTCAATAAGAGCGAATAATACACTGAAGGAGAGCAGCTGGGAAATTTTGCTTTTTATAAAGTGCTGGGACAGCGGAACAAAAAGATGTTGAGAACGGAGCAGAGATTGAGGGAGAGAGGAAGAGAGAAAGATGTGGAGTGTGAGGTGAAAGTACACAATGAGGCTTGTATCGAAAAACCAAAGCACCATTTGCCACCTTTCTTCAAAGACTGTTGAACAGCAACGCCTGCTTCGTAGAATTGCGGGAATTTGGTAACCATGGAGAGCGAGGAAACTATTAGGATGCAGTGTCACCGCGGCTGTGTCATCACCCAATGCGCGAGAGATGGGCTCACGCTGAATTGATTCCCTCGTAACAGAAACTGGAGGGTACGCAAGGTGTCGATTGCATGGTGTACATTTGCAAGGCGTTTTGTGCGGAGGCGCTCTGTTTCTTGTTTTAAGCCTTGCAGCCTGTTAGTATTTTAAATTGAGTGCGCTTCTACGTGACACCTAAAACAATCACTGTTTACAAAGTAGCAAGTAACGGCTTCAAGTGGGGAAAAAAAGGGGATAAAGTTCGTTGCACTCGCCAGCACTTGTGAGCCTATACACATATCACCAATCATACATTTGAAGTAACGCGCGGCTGCGACGCAGAAAAGTAAAGTGGCTCGAGAGACGAGACAAATATTTATATAAAGAACAATAACAGCATTCAACCGAGCCCTCGGAATAAGGTCACTCCTTCTCAAAAATTTAAATGATTGATGAGAAAAGGCATCCAAAACAGAAATTAAATAAGGAGACTACAAAAAGGGTGTTAAGAAAACAAAAAGATTTCAGGTAAAAACAGTGAGGAAAAAAAAGAAAAAGCACACGCTGCTGTGTTCACATGGAATAACGATGACAAACGATCCACGGAGAAAAAGAAACTGTGGGGAGGAGTGAACACAGCAACAACATCTGAGAAAAAAAAGGAAACTAGCAAAACAAAAAAAGAGGAAAAAGATACAATGAGCTCCGCCGAGTGAGTACTTCACTAAGAAGAGAGCTTTGGTAAATGTAATGAACGAGAAACTAAACCAACACATAATGAAGGTAAAAAGTAGGTAATGTAAAAGGGAAAGAGAAAACTAACTATGTACAAGTGAGCAGCGTAAAGTCGGCACCAGGTCTGACTTTCAGGATTTTACGTGTGACAGCGTTCAGTAGCCCTGGGGATAGCCTTGATTGCCATACCCCTGGTTCGCGTAGCCTTGATCAGGGTAACCTTGCATGGGCTGCTGCTGCTGCGCGTACTGCTGATCCTGCATGTACTGCTGCTGGTTGTACTGCTGGTCTTGCATCATCATCGGCTGCTGGGCGTACTGGCCGCCTTGCTGCATCGCGCCCATTTCCTGGGGGTACTGATCCTGCGGCTGCGCCTGGTAGTCGCGTTGCGGCGCGTCCTGAACGTCGTTGTCAGAGGCGACGTCCTCCTGCTTGCTGCGGGAGGAGTGCTTCGAGGACGAGCGGCGGCGCGGCTCCTCCTCCTCATCGGAGGCATTGCTGTTGCGCGCGGAGTTCTGAATGCGCATGCTTCCACGAATAGAGTGCATACTCTTCGGGCGAGCAGTCTTGGCGTTGGGGTTGTCGTAGTACTCGTGGGTGACCATGCGCTGCTTCTCCTTGTTGAACATTTTCTCCGTCTTGGTGGTAACGCTGCCCCACCACATGGAGAACTTGGTGTTGAAAGACATGGCTGGTCGCTTAAAAAGCAAAGAGGTTCGCGGAAGGCAGATAATAATAGACTACTGCAGGAGCTGCAAAGCGAGAAAACAGCAATCGGGAGAGCAGGTGGGAGAAAATGAGAGTTGAGTGATTAGGAAAAAAAAGGAGAGCGGCCTTTTTCTATTTTTTCATGTAGGCTCGCAGTTGAAGTCAGAAATCATCACGCATTGTTTAACGCAAACAACAGGAAGTTCTTACGATTTCAATAACTTTCAGATAGCGCGTGAAAATAAGACGGAATCTTTTTTTTTTTTAACGGAAGCACGACCATCTTAACACTCCACCGCCTCGTATCAAAACTCAATTTAAAAGGCTCTTCTTTTCAAATTTATGCTTTGTTTCATCTCAAACCACGGTATTACTTTAACCTCGCTTTTTTGTTTTTTGGTCAATAAATTAGTATTGCTTTTATGTTACCAAGAATCACACCCTCAATTTACATTCAAAACAATTTTTCTTTTGGCTGGAGGTAGAAAAAGAACTGTGCGCTTTTTTGTGCAACAAAAAGAATTAAAGAAAGCCTTTTTCCGAAATACGCTTTTGCAGCTGGGAAGACACGAAGCGCATTCTCCTGAGAGGCACCGGGATCATCGAAAAACTTAAGCTTCTCCTTGTGTGCTCTATTGTGTTTCGAGGGCTTGTTTTGAGTCAGAACGCGGGTACTCAACTCATTGCAGTGGCACGCTCTTCAGTTTCTGTGAGAGTCGCAAATGGCAAACGATTAGAATCGCGCGTTGNGGGGGGGGGGGGCGGGGGGCCAAGCGTTAAACACTTCCTTCAGCGAGTCCTTTAAAAGCCGGCGCTTGCGCTGGAACGAATAATATTGCAATAAAGTTGTTTGTTGCTGGACAAGTTGACTTTGCGCCTCAACGACGCAGAACGAAAGTCACGTTTCAAAAAAAGTTTTCAGGTAGAGGAGTCCGAAATGCGCGCCAAACTTATGATCAGCGGACAACCAAATGGCGCGGAATGAATCAGAAACTTTTGCTGATAGTTTGTGCGCGAAATTGGTTAAGCTCAGCGCACATCAATCTGCTGCTACTCGTTAAAAAATGCTTTTTTTTTTTTGCGCTTCGCCTCGAAGAGTATCGAAAATTCATTCGTGGCAGAACACAAAGAAGATACAAGTTTGTTTTTGTAATCTTGCACATTAAAAAAATTCCAGCATTAAAAAGACAAAGAAAGACGCACACTATTTTCATTATATGATTTGCTGCTTCACAAAATTTTTCGATATTAATTGAATTGGCGACGTTGTGAGTGCAACAACAACAGCGTAAAAAAAAAAAAAGAAGAGACTATCGATTTAGAACCATCGCATTTACTGCACCAAACCCAATTCTCCGAAGCAACTTTGTTCGTTGCGACAGGACAGACACTAGGAGAACAAAAATAATGTTTCTCTTTCTTCTTTCCACCTTATTTCGTTGACATTCTCTTTTTCCCAAAACAACTAAAACAATAAATGTTGCAATTCTAGAACCTTCCAACGCAAATTTTTTACTTCCATAGCAAGAAAAGAAAATAGCTTCTTTTACATTCTCTTATTTTTCTGAAAGGGAAGCCCCCCCAAAAAAAGTACGTAGGTTTATTTTTCCCTCATTCACAAGAAAACATGTCCACCGCTGATGATATTTGTGGAACGTACACCCTCACCCACTGGGAGGGCAAGGCGTCTCCGGCCGCCGCTGCGTTGACGATTCACCGAAGCGGCGACAACGTCACGGTAAATGCCGCAGTTGCCAACGACATCAGCGGCCAGGTGCGCTTCGAGCCCAACTACATCGTGGGAACTCTGCACTCCGCTGACAACCAGCAGCCCAACGAAGAGCAGGCGGCCGTGGAAGAGGCGCTGACGAACGGTTTTGCGGACGGCTTCCACGCGGTGGTGGAGACGAACAGGTTGCTTTTGAAGAACTCGACGACGTCGTTTGTTTTTGTCCGCGCGGTCAAGCTGGAGGACATTTTTGGCGAGCACGCCATTATTGCCATTAACGGGCAGCCGCCGAATCAGGAGATGACGATCCGTTTTGCCCCTGACGGAAGCGGCGGCAGCTTCATCATCGCAAATGTCGCGAATTCGCTGCGCGGTCAGTGCCAGATCGAGTCTGGCGTCCTTCGCGGCGAGCTTGCCTCCACAATGATGGCCACCGATGAGAGCCTTGCTGCCGTGGAAAACGAGATTCGCTCTGGTTTCCATGATGGCTTCCAAATTCACAAGAACGAGTCCGGTATTCTCCTCGAGTCGCACGCCGGAACTATTCAGCTGTGCCAGATTGTGAGCCAGAACGACCTCGCCGGCGAGTACGTGCTTAAGACCTTTAACGGCTACGCTGTGCCAACCACGAATCAGCCCACCATCGTTTTCACCCCGAAGAGCGACACGGAGGTCGACATTTCGATCGTCGTTGCCAACCGCATTCGTGGCGCCGCCGTGCTGGAGCAGAACGTGCTGACGTCCGAGGAGCCGCTTATGTCAACACGCATGATGGGCACGGAAGAGGAATCCACCCTTGAGAGCGCTTTCAACGTCGGCTTCCAGTACGGCCTTGAGGCCATTGCGCACGGCAGCGAGCTGACGTTGAAGAATCAGGACTGCGAGTTTGTTCTCTCGAGGGCTGCAGCGCCGGAGGCGGAACATGGCGGTCCGACGTACAAGGGTACGCACTGCACCAAGTGCTTCAAGACTGAGGGCAACGGACTGCTCTTCCGCATCGTCAACGAGAATGAGAAGAAGTGGGCGTTTTACAACGACACTGAGGATTACCGCATGCATGTGCAGGCCAGCTTTGGCGCTCGCTCGTCCATCGAGCCGCTGAACAACGCCCGCATGTACCAGAATGACGACGGCCGCTTCATTGTCGAGGTCACTGTTGACCCGCAGACGACAGAAATGTTCATTCACGGCGATGTTAACGGTTTCAAGATGACGTACAACGCGCAGCCCTTTTGAGAGATGTGATTCATAGTTTTTTCTTCCCCTCTACTTTTACGCTCACTTTTTTCTGTTAACCCAAGCGAACCGCTTTTAGATGTTTATATTTTATGCCTTTTTTTCTTTTTGGTGCTCGTGGAAAGAACTAGTGGTAAGTTGGCTCAGAGCGCACTTTAAAGCTTTTTTCTTTTTTTTTTTTTTTTGCTGATTCTGTTTTTGATTTTGAATGTGCAACCATTGCGTGGTGCAAATGATTTTTTCACCCTTTTTTGTTTTTTGCCTTCACTGTCCTCAACATTTCATGCCTGCGTCGCAAGTGCAGCTTATGGTGTTCCGACATTGACTTTCACTCCATTGTCGTCTTTTTTTTTCCCCTGAAAGCTACGTCTCTTGTCAAACAAGTAACAAATGCTGTAGAAATTGCAAGAGCATTTACGTGTGCTTTTTCTGTATCTTTTCTTTTTTTGTTTGTTTTCCCAGTAGAAGTTTCGGTGTTTGTTTGGCACTGTAATTTATCTTTTTCAATATTTTTGCGGGGTGCAGTCGCTTCTTTATTTCTTTGGCAGAGAATTATTTTTCCAGAAAGCGTGTGTTCGACTTTTGAGGAAAGAAAACCCCTTTTTCATAGCTGCGTTATGCCACTTGTTGTCAATTGAATGCGCAGCAATATCCAGTAGACCACTGAAAAAAGGAAAAAAAATGAATAATGATCGACTGGTTTCACTGCGAAAAGCCCTTTAATTAAGGCAGTGAGGAAAGATAAAAAAGGCGCTATGTCGTCTGCACTCTGCAAATTGGTTTTATCCTGTGTGTGAACCTTGCTTGTGTTAAAAAAGAACTAAAAGTCTTTTATGTCAACTTAATGGTGATGATAAATTGGGACGATGAGTAATGTCTTCTCGGTCTCGAAAATCTGCCGCGACAGAATTTTTTTCCAAGTCCGCTTGCAAAAGCAAATGGGCTGTTATTGGTGTAGCTTGGTTAATTTTCTGTTACAGGCCAACAGTCACAATTTAGTTGGTAGTGCAAAAACTCGTATTTGTCGTATTCACTCTACTTTTCTCCACCGCGTTCTTCTATTTTTTGTGACACTGCTAACGAGCTTAGACAGCTTTCTTCCGAAGTTCGCTGCAAAGCAAGCTTCCCATTCAAACAGAAGTTAAGCGAATAAATTACCAGCTTAAGCGCCGCACAAATTTTACATAGTGGTCATATCCTCTGAAAAAAAAAAAAACAAAATGTTAAAAAAAAAAAAACACGCAGCGTCTGCGCCATCACCTGACTTTTGAAGCGTCTTGGGAATGCAATTCGCTATGGTCTGAGATGCCAATCTTTAACCTTTTTTTTCAAGAAGGAGAGCTACTTCACCAAAATCCAGTTTGCATCGGAAAACTTTACTCGTCAGTTATCAATATAGAGAGGAAAAGAATGTGACCCTTTTTCTTTCTTTCGGCGTGGAGGTTCAGTTGGTAGCCATTCGGGGAACCACACCACTACATATTGACAACTTACGTGGTCGAAGAAAAAAAAAAAAGGTGTTAATGGGTAAGCTTTGTTTGCGACAGCCTTATCCAAAGCAGCTATCCGTAATTTTGAAAAGAATTTCTGCTCTGCTGAACTGAAACCTTCTCGTTAAGTTTGCGGGCAGGCGCTTAAATGTGTTGTTGCTTTCTGCTAATGCCATCAGCTGTTTTTTTTTTTTTCCTTTCTGCTAGTTGCTATCGCACTAAAAAAAAAAAATAGTTGTTTATATGCGCCAAAGGTGTTTTACAGTCTTCAGTTGCGCTTGTTTCTGTTTATCCATTCTCCGAGCAGAAGAGGAAGAAGCATATGTGAGTGTTGGGATTAAGCACAAAAAAGGTCGTGGTAAAGCTTCTGTTCCGAGGAAAACAAGCTGTAGTGGTCACCATCTAGGTGCACGTTCCGCATTTATTTTCAACAAAGGCACTTTTTTGCATCGCTCACTCTCTCTTTATATGTCAATTTTTTTTTTCGACTTCACTCTTTAGAAGTATTTGCATCAGCGCGCGCCGTGAGATTCATGGAGCAAATCAGCCCCACGACTACTTCACCCAGGTGTGATACCGGCGCTCCACCACTGCATTCAGCGAGTTCGGGAAACGAAAGGGCTCACGCTTTCGTAGAAGAAGCGAAGAGCATACAAAGTCTTTTGCGCGAGTACCAGGAGCGCAATGAGGAGTTGAAGAATGGCTTGTCGCTTTTTGTCCGTCACGAAATCGACGAGCAGGCGCAGTTGGCGCACCTTCGCGCCACTGTCAATCAGGCTGAGCTCTCCGCGTCGAGGGACAACAAGTACCTGGACTACGTGACGAAGTACGCCGGAGCAGAGCAGGCGCGGCCGTCCGGCGCTCGATCGATGGGTGGGGAGGAGGGATCGGGTGACGCCAGCGCGAAGCCCTTCATAACAGATGATGTATGGTGGGTAGAGAAGCTGCTTGAAAGCACGTCTCCGTGGGCACTTCAATGGCTTCCTGACAAGGCCGTAAAGTTGGAGATTGAGAACAGCGTGACGCAAGTGTGGCTCGGGTGGAGGCGTGCTAATGCGGCATCGACTGCTGCATTCCGAAACATTTTGGATCGAGTCTATCCTGACTCCACCAAGCAGGCAATTGGCGAGGATGTGAGATACTGCTGCTTCGAAAATGGGCGTCTTTGCACCGTTGTTGTTAACGAAGCCACCGGCGTGTTGACTGCTTTGCAGGAAAAAGCTCCCTCGATTGTGAAAGAGGGGCTCTCAACGGTATTTTCTGGCAAGGACAATGACCCGTCGACGGGTCTGCGGCAGATTATGGCTCGTGTAGCCGACGAATACAACAAGGAACTGTGCGATGCAGCATCTCTGTCGCGTGATCGCTTCGCCGCCTCTATGTGGCCAACAACGGACACCAGTGAGAATGTTCGGGCCGAAAGTGCAGCGACCGCTGGACACTTGCGTTTACGCGGTGACGGGTCTGATACTCTCTCGTTTCTTTCTCCGGAGAAGCTGAGGCACACTGTAACCATGCGTGGCTTCTTTTTCGGAGGTGAGCTAGGCATTGTGGAGCAGGTTGGCGCTGAGGTGGACATGTCTACTTTGCTCTTGGCGGCAAAGGAGGACACCGATGAGGAACGGTGCATGCTTCTTCTTCGCGCAGCTCTGACTCGCACCTTTCGTGCTCTGCACGAAGTTCTGACAGCTCAGGCAGGCGAAAGCGAGTCTGCACCACGCAGCCTTGTCTTGACAGTTGCACTTCGATTTCCTGCGGACTCAGATGGTCTCTTTGGCGGCACGCTGCTGGATGTCCATCCCATCAGCCCACAGCTGCCTTTCGAGGGTCGCATTTCATGGATGGAGGTGTGCGCTGTGGGCAGGCAGCTCCATGCGGCCCGTACCGCCACTCTTCCAAAAGAACCGGCTGCGCTGGATCGCGATGCAACGAAGCAAGAAGAAGTGCTATTCAGGCTGGCCTATCTGCCGGTCGCCTGTCTGCAGCCGTACGACGATGTGAGCAAGCACGTCTTTCCGCTGCTCAACACACAAATCGAAAAGCAGCGATTCGCGCATCTTCAACTGAAACATACTGACGGTGCGAACCGCCACGAGGCGTCTCCTACGGGTGCAACCTCACTGCATCTGGTGAAAGCTGCTTTTGTTTGCATTGGCGTCACATCCAGCGTAGCCGTGGTGATCGCGCTGGGACGTCGGCTCCGACGCGCCTAATTTTCGATTATTTAAACCGTTTAACATGTACATTAGCCGTTGCAAAACCTTTATTTTGAATTCAGATCAACTCTAAATTAATCTTTTTGTGTTGAGTTTTACGACGCGAAAAACCTGCCGAATGCTTTCCATCTACGTAAGGTTTGTCCATAACGGAGGAGAATAATAAAAATAGTAAAACCGCACTGCGCTTTTTTGTGCAACGGACACGCTTCATGGATGGCGGCCTTTAACAGGCTCTTTACCATCACTTTCTCTTCTCTTAACTTATTTTGGCTCCTTCTTTTTTTTTTTCTTCCTTATTTCATCAACGACACCATCGGGGGCGGCGCAGATCAGACAATTTTCGTTATTTACTTTTTTCTCTTCCTCACTCAACGCCTTCATTCCGACTTCTAAACATGAGCACCACGCTTGCTTCCTTGGCTGGTGAGTACACGCTGACGAAGGTGAACGGGAACGCCCCGGATGTTCCACACCCGGTGAAGCTGACGCTCACTGCTGATCCCGACAACGCAGACAAGCTGCGCGCGCACGCGAAGGTCGCCAACAGCATGAACGGCAACGTATTCTTCGAGGACGGGAAGCTGAAGGGCTTTCTGATGTCCACGCGCATGATGGGCCCGCCGGGCATGATGACAGTGGAGCACCTGCTGGGTGGTGGCCTCATGGACGGTGTGGCGTACACGTTCCAGGACAAGGTCCTCACCATGACCGCACCGTCGGGGTCGCTGGAGTGGACGGCTGCGTAAGGGAAGTGGACTGGCAGACTCGGTGTCCGCCGAATTCAATCAGCGACAACACCGTCCGGAACAACAAAAAATAGTTAAACTTGTTTTCCCTTCGCATTATCCTGCGAAAATTGAATTCCTGGCAATCGTCTCACGTTTCCCTTCATCAAACTACGACGGCGCACACCACGGAGCACGTTCGAAGTTTGTGAGACGCGCTCACCTTGAATAAAAACTAAAAAAAACATTTTTCAAATATTAGTGTGCCAATGCCGGAACACGTCAAACCGCTGTGGTAAATCCTGGAGCGTTTGATTTTGCTCATTATTTTCTGGACTCAGCTGATCTCGCCCTCTAGCAGTGATTGGAGGTAAGTGCGTGGCTGAAAATATCTCTTTTATCCATGATGCCTTTTTTTAATTTCGTTACGCTTCGATAATTATGTATGTACCCGTTCTGACCGCGATCGTGAATTTCGTTTTCTACCTCTTTATTTGGACAAAAATGTTCAGCCGCCGTGTTGCTTTTGTTGTGATCGTGAGCGAGTTCGTTTCGCCGTAGATCACCGCGAACTTCGCGATCACACCACTTAGCAAACTCAGGTGATGACAATTACTTTTCTCTCCCGCAGGCCGCAAACCATGTCTCTTACGGACTTGCACGCGTCCTTTTTTTCTTCTTTTGATTATTTTTTTTTTTTTGCAGTTCTCGTAGAGTTAAAAGAAAAAAGAAAACTGAAGTTAAGAGTCTGTGTGAAGAGGACGACGCGCAAACAACGAATTCAAAAGCCCATTAGTCTTCGCTTTCGTGGCTGCGGTCGGCTCTTCCGAATTCATTTCTTGATCGGGACTGATCTCAGCGACAAAGCAAAATTGTTGACGGATCAGGGCAGACGCATTCTGAATATGTTGTTGTAGAGGTTTCATGTTCGATTTTAATTTCATTGTGCTGCATTCTTGAGAAAAAAAATTGTCATTTTGTTAACTTACTTGACACTATCTCCACTTCTTTTCATGCAAATTGCTTCTTTGCTTCCACCACTTTTTGTTCTTTCTCTTTGAGTAGCTTTGTGATTCGAGTAGTCTGAAAAAATTTACCTCAAACATTTGGTTAAAAAAAAGTTTCGTTTTTCTTTATTCCAAACTTGAAAACTTTACTCTTTGCTCAGCCTCATCAACCAAGAAATCGCCAAAACAACAGAGATCAATCAACCTGCTCAAATTCAACACCTTTTTGCACTTTCCTTTCCCCTTCTACCAACGCATGGCAAAGAAGATGTCTCCCCTGTACGGCAAGTACAATGTGGTGAGCCTGAACGGTAAGGCGGCCTTCCACGATTCCACGGTCGAGTTCAGCGCCGGCGACGGTAACAGTGTACGCGTCCACGCCAAGGTGGCCAACACGATGAACGGGAGCTTGCAGGACGACAACGGCGTTCTGAAGGGTCTCCTCATGTCCACGATGATGTGGGGTGGCGATGAGGCGATGGCTCTGGAAGATGCCTTTGGGCAGGGCTTCGATCACGGATTTGCCTACGCAAAGGACGGCAACACGCTCACGCTGACTTCCGATGTAAACAAGATTGTTCTCCAGTCTGCTTGAATCACCGGCGTGCGCGAGTTCCTGCGTTGTGCTTGTGTTGCATGTAGAGCGACAACAAGAATAAAAAATACGAATGCAGTTCTTCTTTTCAAAAAAAAAAAAATCTATTTTTGTCAAATTGCTTTTTCCCTTTTTTTTCAGAACGAGCGCTAAACTTTTTTCCGTGCCTCTGCTTGCGACCCTTGTTTTTTTTTTCTTTCTTTCCTTTCTAACAAGGCGTATGCGACGCAGCGAGTGCGGAAGAAAGTAAGCTGTCTTTTTTTTCCCCTGTGCGTTTACTTTGCGTTCCACATGGCACTTCTTTTAACACCAAGCGCCATTCTTTTTTTTCTTTCAATGTTATCTTCCCTTCTTTTCTCTTGTCCACGACACTACTTCGATTGGTGCGAGAGTAGTGGAGGACATCGATCGCAAATCTAAGGCAAAACGAAAGGAAGTGAACGGAGAAGAACAACAACATCACAGTGTTCTTATACGAGGATGAATTGTGGCGACGCTGATGTGTACCAATTGCGGGGTTTGACGCCCTTGAAAGTAAAGGCAGTGGGCGGTTGCCAAAGTTCCTTAGACTCCTTTAGCATCGTATTAGTTTTCCTCTTTCGGATCACTATTCTGTAATGCACTTCACCATCCGCCCATCTCTTTCCCCTCCTTTTTTCTCCTCAAACGCATTTTTGGTGTATTTCGAAAGCCCCTCCGTGCTTGCAGGTTTTCGCTCCTCTTCTTCACAGTTTTAGTTCGTTCTTCTTCACGTCGATTCTTTCCTCTCCATTTTATAATTTGCCCTTGAAGAATGTCCTCCATCTACGGCAAGTACACCATCACGAGTGTTGACGGCTCCTCATTTCCACGCATCGCCACCGTTGAGTTCAGCGCTGGCGCCGGTGGCGCAATAAACGTGGAAGCCAAGATTTCCAATTGGATGAGCGGTTTAGTGAAGTTGCACAACAACAATACCCTGACAGGAGGTTTGGCCTCGACCAGGAGGGGCGGCAGCCCTGCACAGATGAAGGCGGAGTATGCTCTTTACCACGGCTTCGAGATGGGCATGACCTACACGAAGCAGAATGGCGTGCTGACGCTCAAGTCGGCCAAGCACACCATTGTCCTCCGCTCTGCTTAACAACGAACAGATGCGCACAAAGTATTCTCATTAAAAAAACACAAAACTAAAAAACAAAACAGATGCGCGATGTTGATCGAGTGCGTTGTTTTCGCGCAAACATTAAAATTATTTTTATGTTTTTGGGTACCTGTTTTTGTTGCATCAGTGCGGAGCATGAGGTGGGCCCTAATTTGAAAAGCGAAGTATTGGGGGCCGAAATGTTCCACACCTCTTTTTTTTTTTTTCATGCGCGTGTGTTACGACTTTCTGCGGAAAACCAAAGACGGGACACACGACAAACGACAATGCTTTCTAATTCTTTTCTTGCAATTGGGTACATCTAATACAAAACTTGTAGTTCTCTTTTCTTCCTTCGCACTTTGAGCAGCAGTCGCCGCACGCGATTCAGCTACGGCAGGATCAACCCACCGTTTGCTCATGAACACGGA